>ML279706.1:0-63980 GCA_005239495.1 Nicotiana undulata
GATAGTCCGGTTGCACGGTGTGCCGTTGTCCATTATATCAGATCGAGGTCCTCAGTTCACCTCCCACTTTTGGAGAGCGTTGCAAAGTGAGATGGGCACTCAGATAGATCTCAGCTCAGCATTTCACCCTCAGACTGATGGTCAGTCGGAGCGTACAGTTCAGATTTTGGAGGATATGCTCAGGGCTTGTGTGATTGATTTTGGCGGTCAATGGGACCAGTTCTTGCCTTTGGCAGAGTTTGCATACAATAACAGTTATCAGTCCAGCATCGAGATGGCTCCATTCGAGGCTTTATATGGTCGGTGATGTCGTTCTCCGATTGGGTGGTTTGAGCCTGGCGAGGCCAAGCTATATGGTACAGATGTGGTGAGAGATGCCTTGGAAAAGGTGAAGATTATTCAGGAAAGGCTCCGTACAGCTCAGTCCAGATAGAAAAGTTACGTGGATCAGCGAGCGCATGATGTAGCATTTATGGAGGGAGATAAGGCTATGTTGAAGATTTCGCCGATGAAGGGCGTTATGAGATTCGGGAAGAGGGGCAAGCTAAGCCTCAGGTTTATAGGCCCTTTCAAGGTGTTGAGGCGAGTCGGGGAGGTTGCTTATGAGCTCGCTTTACCTCCCGCCTTATCGAGAGTTCATCCGGCATTTCATGTATCCATGCTCCGGAGCTATCATGCCGATTTCTCTCACGTGATTGATTTCAGCACTATTCAGCTAGATGAGAAGTTGGGCTTCGAGGAGGAGCCAATCGCTATTATTGATAGGCAGGACCGCTAGTCGAGTTCTAAGAGAATATTTGCCGTAAAGGTCTAGTGGAGGGGTCAACCAGTCGATGAGGCGACTTGGGAGTCCGAGGAGGACATGCGGAGCATGTATCCACAACTATTCGGCACTCCAGGTACGATTCTACGTCCGTTCGAGGACGAACGTTTGTTTTAGAGGGGGAGATTATGATGACCCAAAAAGGGGTCATCTTATGAGAACCTAATTTTTGACTATCTTCCGAGGCCCTGAAAGCATAGTTAATCTCACCAGGATGTGCGTGCGCAGCCTGGGTGCGTAGCCGGGAAGCCTTTATGTGAAAACTTGATTAAGAGTTAAATTTATGATAATTAATTGAATAAAGTTGACTTTGGTCAACATTTTTGATAAACGGACCCGAATCTGTGATCCGACGGTCCCGAAAGGTCCGTAGGAAAATATGGGACTTGGGCGTATGCCCGGAATCGAATTCCGAGGACCCATGCCCGAGAAGTGAATTTTTAAAGAAAATTTTTATATGAAAATATTAAAAGCTTATGAAAATGAACCTTGATGTGAAACATGTGCTGCTAGGCCCGTATTATGATTTCGGAGCCCAGAACATGTTCAATATGTGTTATATAAGTTATCTACAAAATTTGGTAAGAAACAGACTTGATTTGATATTTTTCGGATCAAATGAGGAAAATTGGAGTTAATGAAGTTTATAAAGAATTTGAAATTTGGCTTGAAAGGTGAGTTTATGTTCTCGAGATCCGAATGAAATTCCGAGATCGAAAATAGTTCTGTTGTGTCATTTATAACTTGTCTGCAAAATTTGAAGTCATTCCGAGTAGTTTAGGCCGGTTCGGCGCGTTGAAGTGAATTCTAGAATTTCAAGTTCTTAAGTTTTGATTCAATTTGGTTTTGGGGTTGAATTCTGAGTTTCGTTGTTGTTTTTCATGTTCCGAGAGTTCGAGCGAGTCCGTATCACAAATACAGACTTGTCGGTGCTTTTGGATGGGGTCCCGAAGGGCTCGGGTGTGTGTTGGACCCCCGGGAGGTAGGTTTGAAAACAAGAAATTTCTGTTATCTGATTTCCTTCTCTACGATCGCAGAAGGTGGGTTGCGATCGCGGAGAAGGATTTTGCTGAGCTGTTGATTGTTCTCTGTGATCGCAGCTTCCCCTTTGCGATCGCAGTGGTCTGGGTTCCACACCTTCGCGTTCGCAGCCTTTTATCGCGATCGCATAGAGTCGCGTTTGGGCCGGGTGAGTTTGTTCTTCGCGATCGCAGGACCTCTTCCGCGATCGCAGAGGTCTTGCCAGTTGACCTTCGCGATCGCAGAGGTCTAGCCAGTTGGCCTTCGCGATCACAGGCCCCTTGTCGCGATCGCAGTTAAGGAATCACCGGGCAGTTTTATAAAATACGGGACATAGCCTTGTTCCTCCATTTTCATCTTCCTCTTCAAGATTTTAGAGAACTCTTCAAGGGACCTTCCACCACTGCTATTGAGGTAAGTAAACTTCGTAGTTTTACTAGTTTCAAACACTAATCCCTAGTTAAATTCACTACTAAATTATCTAAAATCATAGAATTAGGTTGTAATTATAGGGTTCTTGAGGATTTTGTAATTTTCCATTTTTCGCCATGAAATCAAGAAGAAATCACACCTTAATGATCCTTAGGCTATAGGTGAGTGATCCCTTCGAGAATTTTCGGAATTTGACCATGAGAGGCCGGGGTTGGAAATTGGGAATTCTTCAAGAATGGAGATTTTATTGAATAACTAAGAAAAGTTATCACATTGTACCTGCATTGATGTTATTGTATATCTTTTGACTAGTTGCAATTCCTCGGGTATAGAATTCGGAATTTCGGGCACAATTGTGGTCCGAGGGGTAGATTCGACACGAGGTGAGTCTCCTTTCTAGCCTTGTAAGAGGGAATTGTCTCCATAGGTGATGTATATGCTATGTGTAACTTGTTTGGGGGACACGTACTCGCCAAGTGACGAGAGTCCGTACATAGCGGCTATTATTGTTATGTTCGGGTAGTTAGGCCCACATCATGCCTTGCATGTTTTTCATGGAATGCCTTAAATATGTCTTTCTTGTAATGCCTGATATGTCTTTTTTCTTTGTGATGCTTCAAATGATTTATTGTAATGCCATATGTACTACAAAATTATGTTTTGCATCGCGTTATTCTTCTGAGGCTTTATTGAAAAGAAAATTGTGAAATATATGGGAGCGGGCCGTACGCCACGGCGGAATTGAAAAGAAATTGTGACATATATGGGAGCGGGCCGTACGCCACGGCGGAATTGAAAAGAAATTGTGAAATATATGGGAGCGGGTCGTACGCCACGGCAGTGTTGAAAGCAATTGAAATATATGGGATCGGGCTGTACGCCACGACAGTGTTGAAAAGAAATTGAAATGAATATGGGATCGGGCCGTACTCCATGGCGAGTGTAAAAAGTACCTTTTGGGAGCAGGCCGTACGCCACAGCGGATCTAAGAATTTGTGATTATTAATTCATTCGGTGGTCTTGCTCTTGAAAGTGCTTTATTGTTTAAGTTTAGTAGCTGTTTGGATTTTTCTGCTTTTAGTATATGTACTTGTTGCTTATTTCCCTGACATGCCTACTGTATTTCATCATATTTTATCATATGTTATTACTGCTGGACCCTAGTGAGTATCGAGTCGACTTCTCGTAACTACTTTCTTCGAGTTTAGGCGGGATACTCACTGGGTAAATATTTATTTAATATGTACTCATGCTGCACTTCCTTTTCTTTTCTGTACTTGACTGTACAGGTCCGGAGGCTGGCACATCTGACTATCAGGCCGGTGCTAGATATTGATAGCGTGGTCATACTTCTCGGTGAGCTGCTTTCTCGGCGACTCCCTAGCAGCACCCTGGAGCTCTTTTGTTGTATTTCTCCGCTCATTTCATTCAGACGGAGACTCTGTACATATTGTAGTCATTGTATATTCAGTAGTTGCCCATGACACTCGTGACACTAGTTCCTGACACACACGCATAGTGTATTTATATTTTGGGGTTTTGGGATGTATATCCATGTGTATGTTATATCTCGGCTTTGTATGTACTATGACTTACTTTCGCTCAAGGCTAGTATCATGTTAGTTTTTATAACTGGTAATCTCTGACTTGTTTAATTAGATGGGAAGGGTAGAACTTGGTGTAGTTTGTGTTGGCTTTCCTAACCCCGTCGTTGGGCGCCATCACAACTCGGATTAGGATTCTGGGTCGTGACACCTTCAATAAGTTTCTCCAAGAATTTTTCCCTAGACCCAGAAGCAACAAATTTCCTGGCAAGAACTTTGACACGACGATTCTTGGGGGAAGGAGTAGGGTTTGGTATGGGTTCAGGAATAGGTGTGTTTTCAGGGGTTGACGAATTTTCTGGTGATTGAGAACTGTATATAGATGGAGAGTTAGATTCAGATTCAGAATTTCCTCCATCGTAATCACGATTAGGTGATGAAGTAGAAGAAGAAGCAGGTGGTGGTGAAGACATGATTGTGTGTTGTTAGGAAGAAAATGCGAGTGATCAGTTTTGGTTTGTGTAGAATGAGTTGAACTTGGTTCGACGGTTACTTTATGAAGAGAAGAGAAATGATGACCCTTATATAAGGTGTGGCTAGGGAGATTACAACGGCAGAGTATTTACTCAAGTGGGAGTCTAATCGCCGTAGGACTGACATTGCTAAGACATTTAATTTCCCCCTAAACCTAAGCTAATAAAGTAGAGACGGGACTTCTTGAAACTGGTTCAATTGTGGGTAAGTACAAAGTATTTGAATATGAACCAAATATAGATAGAGTCCTGCTCATGTATGACTGTAATTTATTTAATAAACGTATGGAGATGAGAACGTACCTTGTCAGTCATATGAACCAACATGGATGAACCATGTTCATCCTGTTAAAATCTTTAATTTGCCTCAATTTACAAAGGTAGAGAAACATCATTAGCAACTAGGGAATCATATTAATACATGAAAAAAGAGTATGGCAATAAAGACATGATACTAAGCAATGATTTATCTGATTAAGTACCTAATTAGAATTTTCTAACCAATTTTTTTTTTCATTTTTCGAATATAGTTTTTTTTTCATTTTTGTTTTTCCAATTAGGTGATCTTAATCATCCCTAATTCAAGCATGTTTCTCTCAAAATTCTCCCTACTCAGTGCTTTAGTGAAGATATCTGCAATTTGCTTATTAGTAGCACAAAATTCAATTGAGATCATTCCTTTTTCATAGTTGTCCCTAAGGATGGTGTCTAACATCTATGTGCTTAGTTCTCTTATGATGAACCGGGTTCTTTGTCATACTAATTGCACTAGTTTTATCACATAAAATATGAATGCATACCACATCTATACCAAAGTCCATGAGTTGTTGCTTGATCCATAGCAACAGAGCACAGCAAGAGGCTGCAGCCACATATTCAGCCTTAGCAGTAGACAGAGCTACTAAATTTTGTTTCTTGGTGGCCCAAGACACAAGGCAAGAGCCTAAGAAGTGAGCCATGCCTGAAGTACTTTTCCTGTCAACCAGGAAACCTGCATAATCAGCATCAGCATATCCTACAAGGTTGAAATTACTACCTTTAGGATACCAAGGGCACAAATAAGTGGTGCCTTTCAAATATCTCAAAATTCTCTTCACTGCAGTGAGGTGGGACTCCTTTGGACTTGCTTGAAACCTAGCACATAGTCCCACGCTGAACACAATATCAGGTCTACTGGCAGTGAGATATAGTAGAGACCCAATCATCCCTCTGTATAACTTCTGATCAACGAATGAACCAGGTTCATCCACATCCAATTTTGTAGTTGTGGCTATGGGGGTGTCTATTTCCTTTGAATCCTCCATCTTTAACTTCTTGAGGAGTTCTTTCACATACTTTTGTTAATGAATAATTGTTCTATGTGGGTTTTGCTTGATTTGCAAGCCTAAGAAGAAGTTTAGCTCACCCATCATACTCATTTCAAATTCACTCCCCATTAGTGTAGCAAATTCCTTGCTAAGATTTTCAGTGGTTGCCCCGAATNGTATCAAGTTTATATACATGATCATGTGACTCCTTGCTTTCAAAACCTGGAGGTTGTTTGACAAATACATCTTCCTTCAAATAGCCATTGAGAAAGGCACTCTTAACATCCATCTGATGGAGATTCAACTCCATATGTGCAGCAAATGCTATAAGAAGTCTGATTGCCTCCAATCTTGCCACAGGACCAAAAGTCTCATCGTAGTCGATTCCTTCTTATTGACTATACCCTTGAACAATTAGTCTTGCCTTATTTCGTGTAATAGTTCCATCCTCATCGAGCTTGTTCCTGAAGACCCACTTCGTGTCAATCACTGATCTGTCTAATGGCCTGGGTACCAAGTGCCATACTTGACTTCTTTCAAACTGATTCAGCCCCTCTTGCATGGCATTTACCAAATCAGCATCTTGTAGGGCTTTATCAATGTTCTTTGGTTCGATTAAGGATAGGAAGGCATCAAACGCACACAAATATTTCAAGGAAGCTCTTGTTTTTATTCCGGGTGACAAATCTGTTATGATGTTCTCAAGAGGGTGAGAACTCTGATATCTGTGTGGTTTGAGTACTAGTAGTTCACTTCTGGATAGTTCCATGTTGTTTTGTTGTTGTGGAACAGGATCACGGCCAGGATTCACATGTTGAGTTCCCCCTGTCATGTTGCTTGGGGTAGTTGGACCTGGTCCATTACCTGTTTCATCTTCCATGGCTGCTTCAATGTGTTCACTGCTTCTCACCAGTCCAAGCTCCTCATCTTCTGGTTCCTGTCTCTCAGAAAGAGTGTTAGTTTCATCAAAGACAACATGCACACTCTCTTCTACACACATAGTTCTTTTATTGTACACTTTATAGGCTTTACTATGTGATGAATATCCCAAGAATACTCCCTCGTCACTTCTGGGATAAAATTTACCTAAGGAATCATTGCCATTATTGTGCATATAACATTTACATCTGAAAGCTCTAAGATGGGATATGTTGGGCTTTCTCCCTTTAAGTAATTCATAGGGAGTCTTCTCTACCAGTGGCCTGGTCATACATCTATTGATTATATAGCAAGCAGTGTTTATTGCTTCTGCCCATAAGTTATGTGGTAGTTTGCTAGAAAGAAGCATGGTTCTTGCCATATCTTCAACAGTTCTATTCTTACTTTCCACAACCCCATTTTGATGTGGGGTTCTAGGGGAAGAAAAGTTATGATTGATACTATGTTCATCACAGAACTCAGAAAGCTTTGCATTCTCAAATTCAGTACCATGGTCAGATCTTATTGATGCTAGTTGATCTCCTAACTAATTTTGAGTTTTCTTAATAAATGAGGTAAACATATCAAACGCTTCATCCTTAGATGTCAGAAATAAGATCCAAGTGAACCTTGAATAATCATCAACTAGCACCATCACATATTTCTTACCACCTCTGCTCAAAGTTCTCATTGGACCACACAGATCCAGATGAACCAGTTCCAACGTCCTGGTGGTACTGACCATTTTCTTACTTTTGAATGAGGATCTTACCTACTTCCCCCTTGCACATGCCTCACAAACTTTGTCTTCCTTGAACTTAATGTTAGGGAGTCCCACCACTAAGTCCTTAGAGACTAATTTGTTAAGCTGATTTAGACTTGCATGTCCAAGTCGTTTGTGCCAAAGGAGGGGATCACTGTCCAAAACACTTAAGCAAGTGAGTTCATTTTCAGACAGTGTGGACAAGTCTATGACATAGATATTATTCATTCTCTTTCCCTGCAAAACAATCTTGTCAGTAAGCAAGTTAATCACAAAACATTTTGTGGAAGTGAAAGCAACCAGGTTACCTCTGTCACACAATTGTGACACACTGATCAGGCTATATTTCAAGCCATCTATCAAGTACACATGTTCGATGGAACGTGTGTCATCCTTACCTACTTTGCCAACCCCTATAATTTCACCTTTCTTTCCATTTCCAAAGGAGACATTTCCTCCTTTGAGGTTTTCAAGTGAAAGGAACTGTTCCTTGTTCCCCGTCATATGCTTTGAGCAGCCACTATCCAAAAACCAAATTTGGCTGCTTCCTCTCACTTGTACCTACAAAAGGAAATCAGGGGTTAGTTTTAAGAACCCAAACTAGTTTGGGTCCTTTTCTATGAGAGAATGGATGAATCAATTTTTTTTTGGCCCAATTTGGTAGCCAGTTTTTCTTTTTGACAAACCTCTCATTTTTTCGACTGGCCTGCTCTTTTGCAGTACACTCATATTTGTAGTGGCCAGTCTTACCGCAGTAGGTGCTGATTTTATTTTCAGGAAGAGAGATATACTTGCTTTTGGGATCCCACTTGGGCAATTAACTCCCAAAATCAAGCCCTCTCCGGTTCATACTATGATTCTATTGAAGCCATGTCAAGGCATCAGAGGATTTATTCCATTTACAAGTTCTATCTAATTCATGTTTGACTTTGCCAAGCTCTTCTTTATGTGATATTATCTGTTCATCCTTGGCATACATTTTATCTTTTAGTTTTCCCAAACTTTCCTCTAACATGACATGAGAGTGATCAACAACCCTTTTAAAGGATCCTAATCTCAGTTTTAAGTTTTCAGATTTTAATTCTAGAATCTCAGTCTCAAGGGGATGAACCTGGTTCATCAAGACAGTATTTTTCTTTTCAGATTCACTGACTCTGATTTCCAGGTTCATGCACTTTGCCTTTAGCATTGCACATTCTTTAGAGATTTGATCATTCTCTTTGGATGTTTCCTCAGAATCATCTATGAAATCAAGTAGCAACTCAGAGAGTTTTTCCTTAGATAGAAACTTTATTTTGTTTTCAAGATGAGAAATACTTATCTGTGGTTCTTCATCGGATTCTCCAATTTCCATGAGCGCCTGATCTTCAGTCTCCCCATCTTCTAATTTATCATCTGAACTTTCCCCCCAAGCAGCGACCATAGCCTGTGTTGTGCTCTTCTTGGGTTGGACCAGTTCCTTCTTCTTGTTCCTTCTTTCATATCTCTCCTTTTTCCATTCTACTTCCCATTGAGGACAGTTTTTGATGAGATGGTCAATCTTACCACATTTGTAGCATCCCTCGTTGGTTGGCCTTTCTGGAGCTTTTGCTTTATTGTAGTTTCCTCCTCTAGAGATGCCCTTCTTCCTCATGAGAAAGTTTCTAAATTCTTTGGTATTCATAGCCAACTCGTCTTCCTCCAGATTTGCTCCCTCAGTGATTCTCAATGCTAGACTCTTCTCCTTCTTTGGACCATCCATCTTCATTGTCTACCTTCTGAGTTCATAGGCAGTGAGGTTTCCAATTAGCTCATCCAATCTCAAGGTTGCCATATTTTTGGATTCCTGGATAGCAGTGATTTTGCTTTCCCAGGAAATTGGCAAGACCCTTGTCAGGATCTTCTCAACCCTGTCCTTTTCAAGAATGACTCTTCCAAGAGACTTTAGTTCATTAGTCAAGGTTGTGAACCTTATGTACATCTCTTGGATAGTCTCTCCTTCTTTCATAGTGAAATTTTCATACTGAGAGTATAGTAGAGTACCTCTAGACCTCTTTACCTGAGGTGTTCCTTCATGGGCTACTTGTAGAGTATCCCAAATTTCTTTGGTTGTGGTGCAACTTTGGATTATGCTTTATTCATCTGGACCTAATCCACAAACTAGCCACTTCTTGGGCTTAGCATTCTTCTCTCATTTCTTCAGATCTTCAGCAGTGCAATCAGCCCTAGTCTTTGGTACATCTAAACCTTCAGCAGTCTTCTTCATTGTAGCTCGAGGTCCGTCAGTGACTATGTCCCAGAGTTCATAGTCTTCTCCAATCAGGTGGTCCTTCATCATGTTCTTCCACTAAGAGTAGTACTGGCCAATGAAGAGTGGTGGCCTTGCAGTTGATTGACCTTCCCAGTTCCCAGGTGGTGCACTCATTTTGATCTTTTCCAAGGTGTTAGCCATTTCAAGGATAACCCGCTCTGATACCAATTGATGTTTTAGACGTCAATACCACACACAAATATAGGTTAAATGTGTGGTACCCAATTTTTCGAGTGCTGTCTCACAAGAAGAACCTAGTTCTTCTTTGTGTTCCAACTTCTACTATTGCGGAATAATAAAAGCAGTAAAGAAAACACACAGAGATTTTTACGTGGAAAACACCTGGCTCAAAATGTGAAAAAACCACGACCTACTCCTCAGTAGGATTTGCCCAAACTCTTCACTAAAAACTCTTAGCCAAACGGACTTACAAAATAAACTCTTTTGTAATCCTAGGACTAACTCTAATCCCTTTGTATCAACTAGCCTCTAGCTAATTTCTACAAGCTCGTTAACTCTAACTTGAACAACGTGTACCTATTACAATTGCTTCTATGAAAGCTGATAAGATACAATATAGAAACTCCTACTACAATCAACTAGACTCAATACATAAACAATAAAATTGGTTCTTCTAGTTGATTTGTAGCCTTTCTATCGCACAGTAATTCTGCTCGCGAAACCTCTGAGAATTTTGCTTTCAGATCTTGATTCAATTCTGCCTTTGTGCGTGACTTCTTTCAGCATAAATACTTCAAGTATTTATAGAGTCAGTAGTTGAGTTTGTCGATCAATTCTAGTTCAACTCCTCCTTGGAGAAAGAGTTCGAATTAAACTCAACTTCCTTCCTTTGTTACTTTCCTTGCTGAATTCAATTTTCTATCTTCTCATCAGTTTGCAACTTTTTCGCATTAGGAGACAATCTCTTGGTTCATTGATACTTCACAATCACAAATATATCCTATGCATATACGGTTCATGCGCCAGTTATTCAGTTCAAGAATGTGTGCTCTGATGGACCTGGTTCAACTGGTCAGACATTTGTCAATCTTCAAAACTATGCAGTGACTTGGGTCAACACCCAACTTTTATTTTCTGAGAGCACGGACTTTGACTGTTCTTTCCTTCTCTCTTTTTTTTCATTTGAACTTTCTAATAGTTGCCCCAGTTTGGACTCTTGGAGCATGGACTTTTCTTTTCATTTCCATTTTTTTTTTGGACTTTTAACTTTAAACTTGATTCCAAAAGAGGGTGGTCAAAGAAAAATGACACCGGCTCAAGGAGGGGTAGAGAAGGGTATAAAGTGTTTAGATAGCAGAAAAAGGGCCTCCCAGCCTCGAGAACGCCAAAACATATTATCTTCACAAACAACGAAATTGATGGACATGTCGGTTTCTAGGTCTTTTTTAGTGTAAAGTTGTATGAGCAATACTATCCTCACAGTGAATGACCCTTGTCAATTTTGGTGACTTTTTCTTTGGTTTTGTCTTGATGTAGAAGATGTATTTTACCACTAAATTGATCCATTTCAAGTCGTCTGGAATACACCTTCTTTTGAAAACACTTTTTATCTTTTAGTGCTAAACAGACTTCAACTCGTTTGATCATCCTTAAGCCCGATATTCTCAATGATTCAAATGGTGGAGATCCTTAACAATTATGAGCATGACTGCTTTTGTTCCATGTAAACTTGACTCGTGCTTATTTTTGGAAAGTTACATGTCCTTATTCATCCTCAAAAATGTCTCTTTCTCACTTATCTCATTCAAGACTAAATCAGTTTTCTAAGATCTGGGCAAAATTTCCGCATGCATATCATGTCACTAGAACTAGCGTGGAAAGAACTATGCACAAAATGGACACAAAATGAGTGACTGCTTTTTTTTCGCTCTTTTTTATTTGTTGAATAAAGGATAGAAAGGTCTGATAGTACAAAAAGAAGGAGAAAAGACGACAAAATAAGCTATCATGGCTAAAAGAAGAGTGTCTTTCCAGTTGCTAAGCTACATTTTAGCCACAAAGTTGCACATCAGCACTACTACGACATTCAATCCTTTTTATTGCTTTTGATTTAACACTCAAATTTGAATTTTTAATCAAACCGCTCCCAATATTGGCTATCGAATTTTAGAACTGACGGCATGAGAGATTTCATACCAACTAATTTCCCAAAGGACTTGAATGAATTTTCATGTCTCCCCATCATCTAACCATCCCGAGCAGCGCATGTACTATTGCTCAAATCCGGTAAAGTCAACAAACATTTGCCTCCCCTTTTGATTTTCACCACCAATTTGTCTACTTGCTTTTTCGTGACCTTGGATCAACAATAATGGTGCTTGTTCCATTGATTGAGAAGATGCTTTTATTCCCGAGAGATCTTAGATTGTCTTTGTGACTTGCCATTGCAAACCAACAAACCGACCACCTTTGACTAGCTTTTATACCAAAACAACAAGCATGTTAGAATAAACACTCTCTTTTTTTCTTTTCTGTTTTTCTCTTTTTTTTTTTTTCTGTCGCTCTTTTTTCCTTTCTTTTTTATTTGTTTTTTTTGTTTTCTCCTTTTTTTTTCAAACCATTCGATCGAACCTGATATGAGTTGCCTACGTATCATGTGGGAACATGAATCAGATCTTGCGTAGTTCGGGAAGATTGAGAATAAAGTAAATAACCTAACTAATTTTTTTTTCTTGAATTTTTTTTTGTACTTTTTTTTCGAAACAAAGACTTAAAACGAAGAAAGAAAATATATTTCTAATTTAGATTTGTTTTTTTTAGAAAATATTTTTGGATTTCTGTTTGTTTTTTTCATTTCGGAAAATTTTGAAAAGAAAGACTTCTAAAGAAGAAAAAATTATATATCTTTTTGGAATTTCGCTTTTTTTTACTTGAAATTTCGAAATAAAAACTTCTAAAGACGAAAAGAAATATTTTTGAATTTTTGGAAAGAAATACTTCAAAAGAAAAGAAATTTTTTTTTGAATTTTCTTTTCAATTTCCGAAATAAGAATGAAAATATTTTTGGATTTATTTTGTTTTTTTTTAAATATTTTTGGAAGACTTCTAAAAAAGTAAAAAATATTCTTTTTTTGGTTTTTGATTTTCTTTTCAAATGAAAGACTTTGAAAATGAAATTAAATAGTATTGGTTTTAAATTTTTTTTATTCGTGATTTTCTAAAGAAGTAACTAATGGAAATCTTTTTTTTTATTTTAGAATTGGGGTCTCAAAGAAAGACTTTCTATAGAAGGAAGCAAAGGAAAATATTTTGGATTTTTGAAAATTAGGGTTTCAAAGAAAGACGTTTCTAAAGAAGGAAAAAGGAAAATATTTTTGAAATTTTTATGAAAATTGTGGAAAATAAATAGGTAGAAAATATTTTTTGTGATTTTGATTTGAATTGTCTTTTTTTTTTTGAATGACAAATATTTTTGGGTTCTAATTTTTTTTATCTTTTATTTGTTTGGAATTTCTTAAGAAAATACTCCGAAAGAAGGAATTAAAGGAAAATACTTTTTTTGGATTTTAAAAAAAAATTGGGGGCCGGAACCGATGAGGTATGCCAACGTATCTCACATCCGGGGAGAATCAGACCTGCGTAGTGCTGCCAGTTTTGACGAAACTGGGGAAACATGACTTTTGAAAATATTGGCTTTTTTTTTTTTTTTTAAATTTTTTTGTAGAGTATCAAATTGTTCAAATACCTACCTCTCACTCTTGTGTTTTTCTTCTTCGATTTTTCCCTTTATTTTGTTTCTTTCCCTATTTCAAAAGCCAGTCAAACATGCAAGCCGAAACAAACAGATACTCAAGTAACACGTAAGATGCATCATCATGGTCTTTTAAATTGGGTACACCTGTCCTAGACGGACCCAACCCCTGTGTTGAGTCCCCAAAGTCAAATGCACGTGATGCAAAAAAACGTTCCTACTAGGGATCCGGCATGAGGCTATGTTATTCTAGGTTTGAGCCCTGGGGTATATTGTTCTAGACCTGTCTTACCCGAGCGGACAACTCGAGTCAAGGGGTGCAGTATACCTGGAATACAAAAGCTTCACCGGCTTTGCAACTTGTCCGAACCTTGTTCTAAATTAGGATATGACTCTAACAGAAAAGAAGCCACGTGAAGCGCGCGCTTCCCATAAGGTTTAGAAGACTCAGAGAGAAGAAGGGTTTCGTAGCAGTTTATATACAATTCACACAATATCAAAGCATTAAAAAAATGACATTTAGCACATTAGGCTCAAACACGTAAAAATCAGACAATCATGAAAGTCAATCATAACAGCTATTCTAAACTCGAATTTTTGAACCATGAGCCAGAGATTCTGGGTTCGAACTCCAGCAGAGTCGCCAGAGCTGTCACATTCTAATTAGTTTTATAACAAAAAAAATTTCTTTTCTTTTAAAGGATAATGAATAGAAAAATAAAATTAGTAGTCCAACTAAATCAAAATAGCAAGGTAAAATTACTACATACTCGATATTTATTTATTAAAACCTCTCAATTAAAATTAACTAAGCTACATAAAATTATATCCCTTTTTTTTAAACTTCTCTTTCTTTGTAAAATATGAATAATAAAACTAATACTCTAAAAATATGTAACTCTTTTTTTTGTAATTTTCAATTTATCTAAAATAAACCTATAAAAAGGTAAAATAAAACTAAATATCAAGATTAAAATTAATATCCATTTAAGTATAAAAACTGAGTGAAAAAATCAAATATGATCAAAATTAGGTGCTCTTAGTTAAAATAGCGACATTAGACCTAAACTAAATATTAAAACGCTAAAAAGTATAAATTTTTGGAGAGGGTCAAAAATTACATATGTACAGTTATGTAACTGTGTTCTAAATTAATAATCTAGAACTCTTTCGTTTTTCGAGAGTCGATATTTTAGATTAACTCAATATTTTAAAAATTGAAACTTAGATATTCAAAATTGATATGGAAAATACAGTAAGTTACAATTCTTCTTATGTTAATATAACGAAAGATGTATTTCAAAATATTGGTTAAATTTATATAAATTGAATCTCGGAAACCGAAAAGATTCAGGTAAACAAGAACGTGTGGAGTAGTAATTTGATTTGTTGAACAATTTCAAGAGGGTGGACTGTAATAATCCACGTTGTTGTTTTGTTGCCTTTTGCATAGATTTCCTTAGTTCTAGTTTTGGAATTTGATAATGCTGGCAAAAGAACCATTTTGTATATGATCTTCCTTTTCGAAGCTCCGTTTACTTCGGTTTGAGTTCTTGATAACTGTGATGAATGCTTTTGGACTTTTTTTGCATATGAGCATCAAATTGGTGAAATAGTTTCCACTATTCACTATTGGTACTCTTTGTTTTAATTACCAAAAAAACTACTCTTTGTTTTATCCTTTTATTCTTTTATTTATTCCACTATGTGAGCAGGTTTGGAGTGGTTCACTGAGTTGTTTAATGTTATTTTTAAGACGATGAAGATGTCTGAAGAATGGACATGGAGTACGATGGTTCCGCTTTACAAGAACAAGGGGTAATATCAAAAATTGTAACAATTAAGGGATATCAAGTTGTCGAGTCACACTATGAAGATTTGGGAGAGGGTGGTGGAGGCCAAGGTGAGGACGTGTGTGTGTCTATTTCCGAGAATCAGTTTGGATTCATGTCGGGACGTTCGACTACGGAAGCGATTCATCTGGTAAGGAGATTAGTGGAGCAGTACAGGGAGAGGAAGAAGGACTTGCATATGGTGTTTATTGACCTTGAGAAAGCGTACGATAAAGTCCTGAGGGAGGTCCTATGGAGGTGTTTGGAGGTTAGCGGCGTTCCGATAGCGTACATTAGGGTGATTAAGGATATGTATGACGATGCTAAGACTCAGGTGAGGACTGTGGGTGGTGACTCGTAGCATTTTGTTGTGGTGATGAGGTAGCACCAGGGGTCGGCTCTTAGCCCATTATTATTTGCCTTAGCGATGGATGTACGGCCGCGACACATCCAAGGGGAGGTACCTTGGTGCATGCTATTTGCCGATGATGTAGTATTGATTTACGAGACACGAAGCAGAGTTAACGCGATGTTAGAGGTTTTGAGACTGACCTTGGAGTCTAAAGGTTTCAAATTGAGTAGAACCAAAACAGAATACTTGGAGTGCAAATTCAGTGATGGGACCCATGAAGCAGACGTAGAGCTAAAGCTTGATGGTCAAGTTATCCCTAAGAGAGCGAGTTTTAAGTATCTTGGGTCTATTATCCAAGATAACAGGGAGATTGACGAAGATGTAGCACATCGTATCGGAGCGGGTTGGATGAAGTGGAGGCTCGCTTCTAGTATTTTATATGACAAGACTGTGTCGCCAAGGCTTAAGGGTAAATTTTATAGAGTGGTGGTTCGACCGGTAATGCTGTATGGGGCTGAGTGTTTGCCAGTCAAGAACTCCCACGTGCAAAAAATAAAAGTACCAGAGATGAGGATGTTGCGTTGGATGTATGTGTGTACCAGGAGAGATAAGATCAAGAATGAAGTTATCCGAAACAGAGTGGGAGTAGCCTCCGTAGAGGACAAAATGGGGGAGTCGAGGCTGAGATGGTTCGGACATGTTAAGAGAAGGAGCATTGATGCTCCTGTTAGGAGGTGTGAGAGGTTGGCCATGTCGAGTTTGAGAAGAGGTCGAGGTAGGCCTAAGAAGTACTAGGGAGAGGTGATTAGATAGGAAGTGGCGCTGATTCAGCTTATTCAGGACATGACCCTTGATAAGAGGGTGTGGAGGTCGAGGATTAAGGTAGAAGTTTAGTGGGTAGTTTTTAGTTGCTCACCGATTGTCTTAGTAGCACGCATGTCCCTTCATATTCTTAGATTTTTATTACGTTTTGTGGTTTTGTTCGCCTCAGGTATTGTAATCGTTGTTGCTATTATTTGGTACTACTTATTCTTTATCTCTCCCTTTTTCTTTTATCTTCCCTCTTTCTTCCTTTCTTGCTTTCCTCTTTTTCTTATTACCCTTCCTGAGCCGAGGGTCTATTGGAAACAATCTCTCTACCTGTTAGATAGGGGTAAGGTCTGCGTACAAACTATCCTTCCCAAACCACACCTAGTGGGAACAAACTGGATCTGTTGTTATTGTTGTTATCTTTTATTTATTCTGTCTAATTTTTTATAAAGGGATTAATACTTGCTCTTTTCTATAAGATCGAAACTAATGGTTAGGGAAGAGGTGAGATGTTCATGGTTCACATTTTTCATATTTTATCATTTTGGTTTACTTTTTTTCTATTTGGAGTTTACTATACAGCATATTATAATTACTATTGGATCACAATATATCTTATTCGAAAAAGGGTTAAAACTATTTCTGAACTATCAAATTTAGTTTTAAATTTCCCTCCATCCCACCTATTGAGCCAAACATGCCCTCCTTGTAAACAATTTGGCTCAAATCTGCCCCTATAGCGAACAACCCAAATTTGATTATACAATATTATATTTTTCATGACGTGACAGTTGTCTTATTGGTTGAATTAATTAAAACATCATCCCACATTTGTCCAACTCACCCATTTTACCCGATCCATCAGACCAAACCAAAAACAACAACAATGATGGATATAAATTATTCATGTAATTTTTCATATGTAAAAAATAAGTTTAAAAATAAAATATGAATAATAATATCCTATCCTCGCATATTTTGTAACAAATCTTGTAGGAAAAAGAAATTATGAAAAAGAAGGAAAGAAGCTAAAAGACAAGAGAATGAAGAAAAGTCACAGTTGCACATATCATCTTCATATTCGCAAATGTGGAATATACATATGGGCTTATGGAAAAAGACAATTAGAGATGAAAAGGAGCACAATTGTATGTGTGGAATCTATATTTGCAAAAGTTACATTCGCATACATGGAACCTACATTTGCAAGTCTAAGCCATGAAGACATGAATGGAAGCAAAAGAGTCATGTATGCATGTGTGCAATCTATATTTGCAAATGTCACATTTGCATACATAGAACCTACATTTGCAAGTCTAAGCCATGAAGACATGAATGGAAGCAAAAGAGTCATGTATGCATGTGTGCAATCTATATTTGCAAATGTCACATTTGCATACATAGAACCTACATTTGCAAGTCTAAGTCATGATGTCATGAATGGAAACAAAAGAGTCATATATGCATGTGTGAAATCTATATTTGCAAATGTCACATTCGCATACATGGAAGCTACATTTGCAAGTTTGAGCCATGAAGTCATGAATGGAAGCAAAAGAGTCATATATGCATGTGTGGAATCTATATTTGCAAAGGTCACATTCTCATGCATGGAACCTACATTTGCAAATCTAACTCATGAAGTCAAGAGTGAAGCACAAGTGTCATAGTTGTATATATGGAATCCACATACACAAAGGTCGCTTTGCATATATGGATTTCACATTCACAAAAGTGAAACATGACCAAAGCTACTCATCTTTTCCTATAAATAGCAAGCTCTCTTTGTATAAGAATCATCCAATCTTTGTAAGACAAGAACTAGTCTTGATCTTCTTTATTTTCTTGTAGTAAAAATATTTCTACTTTTCTAAATATCTTTTTTAGCTTTTCTTACTCCATAATGGAGTAACTTCTTTTGTTGGGATTGTTGATAAAGCTTGATATATTATATAATACTATCTTAGTTGTTATTTATTCTTGGCTTGAAAAATTTTATTTACATTTCAAACTGTGCTGAAATGATGGGTTTTAATTACTCTATCATCACATCTATATATTTTATCTCTAAGTTATTCATATATTAATTTTGTAATTCTCGCGGAGCAAATTAATATATAATAACTGATGAATAAAATAGTAGTGTGGAAGTAATTTTTCAGCAAACTATTATTTCCAGTCAGTAATTTTGCTTGCCTCAGTTTTAATTCTCACGGAGAAATTGTTGTAGGCAAGATTATTGATCCTTAGTAAAAATATTCTCACGAAGTTTTTACTTTTCTTTAGCACAATTCAAGCAAAAAAAATATTTCGGTTTAAATGTCACTAGTCTTAAATTGATTAATTAACATAATTCTCAAGGAGTGTTATTAATTGGTTATTTCTTAGTGAGCAAAATATAATTGTATTAGAAATAAGCAATTATTCTTTAGAAAAATAAATGTTGAAGTTGAGATTTTATTATAGTAATATTATCAAGTGAATTCAATGATTCCCAACTCTTTTTTTTATTATAAATCTTTCAAAAGTTATTAGTTTTGTTTAAGTAATTAACAAGTTTTAAACCTCACTCACTTTTCATCAATTTGATTCTCTCAAATAGTAGTTAAAATATTACAAGTCTGTAGCATAGATTATCCAGTCTCTGTGGGACGATATCTTAAACTATATTAGAATTTGACAGAGTACGAGCAGGATATTCCAATACACATTGGCGTCGCCAAAACAACAAACCCAGTTTGATCCCAATATGTGGGGTCTGGGGAGGGTAATCTGTACGCAGACCTTACCCCTACCTAATGCAGGTAGAGAGGTTGTTTCCATAGACCCTCAGCTCAGGAAGGGCAAGAAGAAGGAGAGGAAAACAAGGAAGGAAGGAAGATGGAAGAGAGAAAAAAGGGAGAGATAAAGGATAAGTAGTACAAAATAATAGCAACAGGTAATACAATACCTGAGGCGAACTAAACCACATAACGTAATAAAAATCTAAGAATATGAAGGGACATGTGTATTGGTAAAAAGAGCTTCACACGTGTAATAATTCTTGATTACTCAGCCAGTTATGTGGAGCAATAAAAACATGACAGCTGGATAGGATTCTGTAATGAGGAACAAGGAACGACACAATATACATGCGGGGTAATCAGCTACGGGAAACTCAACCTGATTGAGACAAGGAAGAGACACGGTCGGAATAAATCAGGAAAGAGCTACGGAAAGATTCAGAGATCTTCAATTAATGATCCACACGTTACAAAACCTTCACGCAACAGTTACGGTTACTCTTTGTAAAGTTACATTAATGTCATAATTAGTCACTAATGTGCGATCGTTGTAAAAGGTAGATGTTATATTAAGAAATTCCTTATATAAGAGAATAAACTATAACTTGTAAGGGACACTCGAACTACGATATAATACACTTTACTTTCTGTGCATCTCATTATTTTCTATTTACTTATTTATTCGCAATTATCGTTATTACCTTGGTTATCGGAAACCCGCGTTCATCCTAAAAATAGCTTTGGTCAAAGGATCTAATTCTTTAGTTAAACAAATTGGTTCCGTTACCGGGAAACTGATAATCTTTGTTTACTTTTCAAGCAATATCCTCTGAACTATGTCGAACCCCAACGACAATAACCAACAAAGGGATGGAACTCCATCACCCGCAGGAACCTCACGAGGTTCAAGGGAGCAATCCTAAGAAAGATCCAACAACAATAATAATGGTAACGATCAAACTGTGGAACAAGATCAAGTAAAGCAAATGATTGCAGATTATGTAAGCCAGGCTTTGCAAGAATTCGTGAGGGGATTATCGACAGCGTCACCATCAACACCACACCCCTAATAATACCATCACTGTGGAAAATCCTCAGTCTGGGTTGGCAAACTCAGGAAGGAGAGGTACTCTTAATGAATCTCTCAAAATGAGACTAGGTATGTCTAATAGCTCTGAATTACAAGCTTTATTACTAACCTTGCAGAAACAGGTGAAGGAACAAAACGATCGAATCGAACAAATTCCTAGAGTACCACCTGTTATCAAAGGCCTTGACATTGATAGATATTCTCAAAAAACCTTGAAAACCAAGCGCATCACCCTTGCCTATTCCCATGAAGTTCAAAATGCCTGATGTTCTTAAGTATGATGGGACGACCGACCCACGCGACTATGCGACTGCATTTACCACCGGAGTTAAGGGCAACGACTTAACAAAACAATAAATTGAGTCGGTCTTAGTCAAAAAGTTTGGAGAAACACTTACCAAAGGAGCACTAACCTGGTATTCTCTTCTCCCTGAAAACTCTATTGATTTTTTTGCTGAGCTTGCAGATTCCTTCATAAAAGCATACTCCGGTGCGCAAAAAGTGGAGAAACAAATGGAGGACATATTTAAAATAAAACAAGGAGACACGGAACTACTCCGTGAATTTGTAGAAAGGTTTTAACGAGAAAAAAAAATACTACCAAGGGTGCCTGATAATTGGGCAGCCATGGCATTTGCAAGCAACTTAAATGACAAAAGTTCAGAAGCCACGAGAAGACTCAAGGAAAGCTTGAGAGAATTTCCAGCTACGACATGGAATGATGTCTATAAAAGGTACAACACCAAGCTTCATATAGAAGAAGATACCATTGCTCATTCAAAAGACGAAGATCGTATATGTTCCAAACGTTCTGAATCAGACAAAAGATTAGGTAAAAGCAGGTACGATCCTTATATGGGACCTTCGGGGCGAGAAACTTGTCCCAGGTTCGAAAACACTCGGTCCGAATATAGACCATCAAGCAGAGATGCGGGCTCATCCTTATCAAGATCCAGAAAGGATCGAGATGAACGAACTAGAGGTAATGCACGAATTGGGGATCACACCTTCAATGTAAGTACTTCCGAACTAGTTTCAGTATTAAGAAATATGGGTGATAAGGTTCGATGGCCAAAAGATATGCGGTCAAACCCAAATAAAAGGAACCCGGATTTTTGGTGTGAATTCCATAATGATCATGGACACAGAACTGTAGATTGCAGATTTTTACATTGTGAAATAGAACAATTATTGAAACAGGTCTACTTACAGAATTGTTTAGTGAAAAAGGTAAGCAGGCATACATGAAGAACAGGCAGGAGCCCCCAAAACCTCCATCTCCAAAAAGAACTGTTAACGTGATACACGGAGGTGAAGAAGTAAACGGAGTGGTTTGCAAAGTAGCCACGAAGTTCACAATTACACACGGAAAGCGGGTTCGTGAAAATCCGCAAGCAAATAATATAACCTTTGATGAGGAAGATATCAGCGGATTAATGCTCCCCCACAACGATGCTTTGGTAATATCTTTACTTATTCATGACACTAACGTAAAAAGAGTGTTGATTGATCCAGGTAGTTCAGTCAATATTATTTTGCTAAGAGTCGTGGAAGAAATGCTATTGGGGAGTCAAGTAATCCCGAAGGCATGAGCCATATCAGGGTTTGATAACTCTACGGTTATAACCAAAAGGGAAATTGAACTTAGCACTTATGCTGGTGGAGTGATAAAAAATACCAGGTTCCAAGTCATCGATACTGACATGGCTTATCATGTAATCATGGGAAGACCATGGATCCACGACATGAAAGCAGTACCATCCACCTTGCATCAGGTAATTAAATTCCCTTCCGAATGGGGAATTCAACAAATTAGAGGCGATCAGCAAACAACTAGAAATATAAATTCCGTGGTACACTACAACAGAAAGGTAGAGGTGGAAGAATCAAGAGATAAGGAAATCTCCCAAACGGAAAATGTTGCTCAAACAGGTATGGAAAAAATCACTACCCAAATAGGTACGGAAGATATTATTGCTGAAACAAGTACAAAAGGAGATAGCCATGAGAAGGTGAATCAAGTTACCACAAAAGAAGTACCAAACCACATAGACATGGATTCCAGACCTGGCGTCATTCAGGAACCGGAGGAAGATGAACACATCAAAACAACCACGGATGAGCTCAAAGTTGTTCCATTGTTCGAACAAAAGCCTGAGCAGAAAGTTCACATAGGCACGAGGCTAAGCCTAGGTCGAAGAGGTAAGTTAATTGATTATTTAAAAGCTAATGTCGATTGCTTTGCATGGTCCCATTCAGACATGACAGGTATACCTCCAGAAGTGATGATTCATAAGATAAATGAAGATCCACCCTTCATACATGTTAAGCAGAAGAAAAGAAAGCAAGGACCATTCAAGAACAAAGTGATTGACGAAGAGGTACAAAAACTCTTGAAAATTGGTTCAATACGCGAGGTAACATACCCTACCTGGTTAGCTAACACTGTAGTGGTTCCTAAAAAGAATGGTAAATGGATAGTATGTGTAGATTACACAGATTTAAATAAAGCATGCCCCAAAGATTCATTTCTATTACCTCATATATATCAAATGATTGATGCCACTGTGGGTCATGAATTGTTAAACTTTCTAGATGCGTACTCTGGTTATAATCAGATTAAAATGGATCCCTCAGGCGAGGAAAAAACATACTTTATTACAAACATGGGGACTTATTGTTACACGGTCATGCCTTTTGGCCTGAAAAACGCTGGAGCCACATACCAAAGGCTAGTGACCAAGATGTTCTAGGAACATCTGGAGAAGACGATGGAAGTTTACATTGATGACATGCTGGTAAAATCAACACATGCGGAGGACCATTTCCAGCACCTCTCTGTTACCTTTGAAATCTTACGCAGGTATAATATGATGTTGAATCCAGAAAAATGCGCCTTTGGTGTAGAATCAGGTAAATTTTTGGGTTTCCTTGTATCAAATAAAGGAATAGAGGTAAATCCTGCTCAAATTAAAGAAATACCTGATATACTTACGAACAAAAAGGAAGTTCAAAGACTAACATGCAGGATTGCAGCCTTAGGAAGATTTATTTCCAGGTCTTCCGAGAAAAGCTTTAAGTTCTTTCAGTTTTCAAGAAACAAAATCAGTTCGAATGGACTGGAGAATGTCAGCAGGCTCTCAAAGATATGAAGGCTTATCTATCAAAACCCCCGTTGCTAACAAAGCCACGAGAAGGGGAGAGGTTGTATATCTACCTTGCCGTTGTAGAAATTGTCGTAAGTGCAATAATGGTAAGGGAAGACAAAGGTAAACAATCTCCAACTTATTATTTAAGCAAGACTTTATTAGATGCTGAAACTAGATACCCACATCTAGAAAAATTAGCCTTGGCTCTAATTATGGCATCTAGAAAATTAAGACCATATTTTCAATGTCATCCAATCACTGTTGTGACCTCATATCCTTTAAGAAATATTCTGCATAAACATGAATTATCAGGAAGGTTAGTCAAATGGGCCATAGAATTAAGCGAGCACGACATAATGTATCAGCCTAGGACTGCAATAAAATCTCAAATTTTAGCTGACTTCGTCGCTGATTTTAATCATAGCATTGTCCCTGAAGTGGAAAAAGAGTTACAACTCTTTAACGGTGCTAATCCGGATCTATGGACCCTATTTACGAATGGTTCTTCTAATATAAAAGGTGACGGCTTAGGCATAGTCATAATATCACCCACGGGTGAAAAGATGCGGCAAGTTATCAAATGTTATCTTATAACTAACAATGAAGCGGAGTACGAAGCTGTCAATGCAGGGCTGGAACTGGCACGAGAACTCTCAATCGAGCAAATCGTAATCAAAAGTGACTCTCAGCTGGTAGTAAATCAGATGTAGGGGACTTATATTGCTCGGGAGACTTGGATGTAACAGTATCTAGAAAAGGCACGCGATCTCGTAAGGCAATTCAAAACGTGGAAAGTAATACAAATACCTA
This sequence comes from Nicotiana undulata, assembly GCA_005239495.1. NCBI lineage: Eukaryota > Viridiplantae > Streptophyta > Magnoliopsida > Solanales > Solanaceae > Nicotiana > Nicotiana undulata. Next base: position 24,169 of record ML279706.1, read on the forward strand.
GGGAGGAAAATGCAGAAGCAGATGCATTGGCTAACCTCGCAGCAGTTACAGAAGTAACAAATGAAGACAATACAATTGTCGTCCATCTATTCCATTCAGCAATAGACCCAATAAAAATGAGGTAACTTTTAACAATTTAACCAGGGATTGGAGAAACGAAATTTTAATTTTTTTGCAGAATGTCATTGTACCTGAAGAAAAAAAAGCGACTCAAACACTTCGCCAAAAAGCTGCGCGATACTGCCTCATTCACAATTCTTTATATCGCAAAATGTTCGGATGTCCTTTAGCAAAATGCCTCGGACCTAACCAAACGGAGTTCGTGATGAGGGAAGTCCACGAAGGACACTGTGGAAATCACGCAGGAGCAAGATCCTTGGTCAAAACTCTAATAAGAGCTGGGTACTACTGGCCTAAGATGGAAGAAGAGGCTGATGGATTCGTACCCAAATGCGACAAATGCCAAAGATTTGCTAACGACATGCACTGACCAGTAGAGTTATTGTACCCAGTGATATCGCCCTGGGCGTTCATGAAATGGGGGATGGACATAGTGGGACCCCTTCCCATAGCTAAAGGAAAGGTACGGTTCTTACTCGTGTTAACTGACTATTTCACGAAATGGGTGGAGGCAGAAGCCTTTAAACAGTTGCGAGAAAAAGAAGTAAATAGCTTCATATGGAGAAATATAATATGTCGATTTGTAATACCGAAGGAGATCGTATGTGATAATGTCCCGCAGTTCATAGACTCGCAAATCACAGAATTCTTCGAAAGCTAGCAAATCAGACGAATCACTTCAACACCATATCACCCCGTGGCTAATGGGCAAGTTGAATCAACGAATAAGGTCATCATCAACAACCTAAAGAAAAGGTTAGAGAAAGCCAAGGGAAATTGGCCTGATGAATTACCGGCAATGCTATGGGCTTACAGAACAACTTCAAAAACAGCCACAGGAGAAACTCTATTCGCGCTTGTTTATGGATTAGAAGCCTTAATACCGGTGGAGATTGGCGAACCAAGTATAAGGTTTACAACAGCCACGGAAGATACAAACAACGAAGAGTTGAGAACTAATCTGAACTTGCTCGAACAAAGAAGAGAAGTCGCGCTGATACGTATGGCAGCTCAAAAACAAATCATAGAGCGTTATTACAACCGGAAAGCTCACCTCAGATACTTCAAAATTAGGGAATTTGTTCTCAAGAAAGTCTTCCAATCAAAAAAAGAAGTTGGTGCGGGAAAGTTAAACCCAAATTGGGAAGGACCATACAAAGTCCGAGGCATCGCTGGGAAAGGCGCCTATGAGATGGAAGCTATGTACGGAAGGATCTTACCAACAAGCTGGAATGCCATCCATTTGAAGAAGTATTACTTCTAAGGAAAAGGAGTACCCCCGGTCAGGTATCACTACGTTCGATTTCATATTTGTACAGTTAAAATTTTACTAACCATTTTAAATGATAGGCAAAAAGCTAACACATCACCAGATGATGATATTAGACATGAAAAGACGCGAGGAAGTAACTGAATTCTCGGTATAGGGTTACACTTTTTGATGGACGTTTTAAAGGGTTAAGCAGTCATCATATAAAAACTATATACCTTCGAGTCCCGCATGTTTTTCATTTTCAGGAAAAGGACCACAAAGAAGGAATAGTCAAGTGCTCGAGATTTCATTCTTCAAAGCTCAAACACTTGGGGGACTATACAGTATGAAAGGAAAAGACGAAGCAAAGAAGACTATCAAAAAGTCAAAGCTCGAGACTGAAGATCCATCTACCCAACAAGTCAAGTGATACGAGCAAAATTGAAAAAGAGCCAAAGACTCAAAACACAAAAGCCTGATTCAAAAACCTTCGAACAATGTTCATAGATGTAAGCAAACGTTCAGGTTAAAAGCCAAAATATTAGTTACGAGGGAGAAATGCACATCTTTGTACTTATCTAGAAAACTGTTTTAACTAAAAACAGTTGTGGATAAAGATCATCATCTTTGTACTCATTCAGAAAACTTTTGTAACTAAGCAGTTATGAAATCTTTGTACTCATAAAGAAAGCTGTTATCAATAAAAAACTGTTACGGATGAAAGATCACTATCCTTGCATTTATTCAAAAAACTGTTATAAACAAAAAATAGTTATGAATGAAAAAGCATCACCCTCGTGTTTATTAAAAACTGTTGTTAATAAAAACAGTTACGGGTAAAAACCCATACCTTTATGAAAACTGTTACAAACAAAAAACAGTTATTCCCTTGTATTAACTCGAAAAAACTGTCACATGAGAAAAACAGTTACGAAGTTACGAAATACAAGTGTATATCAAACCTGTTAAAAGAAAACAGTTGCAACATGAGTTTTAGACGATAATCAAACACATGTAAAATGTTATGAAAGTTCGGCACAAAAACTTTCTTCAGAAAGATAGTTAAACATGTGAAAAAATCCTATCTCTATATTGCATTTTTACACCATTATGAAGTTGAGACGTCTTCTTCATTGACTGTCGATAAAAAAAAAAGGGCCCTCTTTCCTAAAACCGTACCTACTACGAAACGTTACGGATAATCCAAGCATTTTATATGCAAAATTCAGAGGTAAAACTTAAACCTCAAAAATGAAGCATGCAAAAGACTTAAAGAGTGGAACAGAAACTTAAAACAAAAGTCATACTTGCATTAATATACTAATGACTAAGTAAACTAAGTATTAACTTATACTTAGCCGTATAAAGTTTATATACATTCAGGTGCCCCTAAGTTTTCATTTGGTGACTTAAAAGGATCCAAACTTACCCCCCATGAGACTAGGGGTAACCACCAATTGAAACAAAAGAAGAAAAAAAGGAACCAACTTCTTTGGAAGGGGGATTGACTTCACTAGCAGTGGGAACATGAGCAGCTGGGGATGAAGAGACTTGAACAGCAGAAGCCTCACCTTCAGGTGAAGAGTGATTCGGACCTTGTTGAGCCTTCTAAATGGCCTCCTTGATTGTTGAAATTTTAGCATTAAGGTCGAAACCCTCTCGGCTCATTTCAGTCAATGTGTCGAGGCGAGAGTTCATATACGCCCAACTAACATCAAAAACTGTCTTATCTTCAAGAGCTTCATAATCCTTTTCCCATAACATAACCTCAGCTCTTAGTTCGTCCCTCTCAGCCACAACAGCATCATTAGAGGCCCTTAAAGGAGCGAGAGACCTTTCCAGGATTTGAACTTTCTCCAAAGAGTTGCGGAGATCCTCCTGGGTTTGAGTAAGTGATTGCACAAGCTCGCCTGAATACTCCTCCTTTTGGTTCAGCAAGGCCTTCAAATTCATGATCTTCTTAGAGGCACGAGACAACTACTCTGCAAATGAGGATTCAAGGACGTTCTTATCTTTGCCCTCCTGATCAGAAGATGCTTTCTCCACGGCCAACTCTGCCGTCATGACTCTCACTTGCTGCTCCAAGGTACATTTTTCTTCTTCTACGACCTCCATGTCGAGCCTTAAGCTTTCATACTGCTCCTTCCAGTTATCAGCTTCAGCACGACATTCTTTCACTTCCTGCTCCGTGTTAGAAACTCTCTTCATAAGCTCCGTGCCTATAAGATTGATCTGCAAAAGAAAGTCAAATTAGATATGGTAAATACATGTACAAGAATGAACACAAGAAAATGCATTTTACCTTTAAAGTAGTATGCACGATTTCATTAGCCCATGTAAGGGAACCGTAGATGTCCAACTTAGCTCTCTCTGTCAGGCCAATCAACGGTTTCGACCACACATCAGGATGGCCAGACTTTTTAAAGAGACTACTCTCTGTTGGAACCTGTATCATCACTTGCCTCATCTCCTTGCTAGAATACCCTACTTCTGTAACATAAGGCACGGAAGCAGGTAGAGATGCAGGAGCCTTGGGAAAAGAAGTCCGAGGGGCCGAAAAATCCACGGGAGAGGGAGCAACGACAGGAGCAGGAATAGCCATGGGAGAAGGAGAGAAAACAGCCAAGGGAGCTTCATTAGCAACAGGACCAAAACCTTCACGGAACAAATGGTCAACAGATTCACGCACGAGAGAGGGAGGAGAATCCTCAGAGGCAATAAGTCCAACTTCAGGCACGGAAGGCACAATGACAGGTGTAGACTCGTCGTCTAAGACCACCTTCCTTCTTCGTGACCTATGGACCAAAGTGCCCTCCTCTTCCTCTTCTTCCTCCGAGGTCCTTGACCCACCTGCCTTCCTCTTTGAAGCAGGAGAATCTGAAATGATTTCCTGGGCCTGAGCCAGGGAAAACTTGGGAACAGACGCAGCAGAAACTCCACGAGAGGGAAAACCTGTCAAAAGAAAAAGAGTAAAAAAGAAACGCTTAAACAAGAAAAGAAGCAAAAATAAAAGCTTCGCTTACCGTGAGTCTTAACTCTCTAACCGTACTTCCCGGAGAAGTATTTCCATGAACGTTCTTCCAATGGAGCGGTTAATAAAAGCTTTTCTACCCAATCTCGGAAATCGGAGACATTCTCGGCAGTTCTCATGATTGCTGCAAAAAGAAGAAACATCTATGGTATTAATAAAATATCAAAAGCAAAAAGCAAGGAATGTGAGCAAAAATGTACTCGTGTGCACGATTCCACTTCTCAGGGAAGGAAAGATTTTCTTCACCTACTAAACCAGTAGTAGGCACAACAACATACCGAAGAAACCAACCTCGATCCTTATCATCGTCAGGAGTCACCAACACTCTTTTACTCCTGGCAGCTAGGGTAAAAATTCCTTGATGGAATAGCATTGGGGAATAAAGGTGAATAAGATGATTAAAGGTGAAGGGGACCGAAGCTAAAGTAGCTTAACATCTAAGACATGCAATGACTCGCCATATAAGAGGACCAACTTTTCCCAAACAAATTTTGAATAATTGACAGAACTCGATGATAACTGGGTCGATGGGAGGCTTAAACCCTAAGGTAAAAGGATAGGTATAAACAAAAGAATATACCGTCTTGTATGACGTTATTCTTTGATTACAACTTGGAACGACGATAGGAAAATCGGACTTCCAAAAATAGTCCCTGCGTATAAGATGAATTAAACCTTCAGTCAGCAGGGTAGGGTACTTATCAGCACTATCAAGAGATGATAATGAAGAAAGCTAATCTCTAAGCGCCTGACTATCCCTAGCGAAAGTAAACTCCGCATGTACTATTTCATCGACCCGCGGTTCACGCAAAGGTTTGTGATGTTCTCTACCTTTGGACGAAGATCTGGAAGCCCTAGCTCTCCGAGAAATTAAAGACCTAGAACAAGGGGGGAAGTAATTTGATAAGAGGAAGAACCCCTTGAAGGACTAGAACCTAAACTCCTCAACCTACCACCTCTCCGGCTCTGCGTCAGAATAGAAGAGGGAGTCAAATCTTCTACATTTATAACTCCCTTAGACTGGTTTGAAGAAGACATATTTACAAATATAAGGAAAAAGTTCTTTACAAATAAAGAATGAAAGTTAGAAGCTTTTCGTGAAAGTAAAGAAAGGAAAATGAGTATTTATACTCGAAGACAACCGTCTAAAATGGGAAAAAACAATGATGTGAAAGCCATAATTGAAGGTGTCACTTTGTGACTGATGCAACTGCAAAAATCCCTAAAAGGCGCTGAACAATTGCAGAATCAACCCGGAGATGACACGTGGCTTAAGCATTAAATGGAATTGACAAGCTACGCCTACGTTCAGAGAAATATGCAATGTTTCGAGGTAAGCGGCGGCAAAATATTCCCGCCATAAATGAGTATCCACTTACCAAATATTAATCAATAAATAAATGGTAAGTAGGGGGACTATCTGTATTGGTAAAAAGAGCTTCACACGTGTAATAATTCTTGATTACTCAGCTAATTATGTGGAGCAATAAAAACATGACAGCTGGACAGGATTCTGTAATGAGGAATGAGGCAAAGAGGCACGTCACAATATACCTACGGGGTAATCAGCTACGTAAAACTCAACCTAATTGAGACAAGGAAGAGACACGGTCGGAATGAATCCGGACAAAGCTATGGGCAGATTCAGAGATCTTCAATTAATGATCTACACGTTACACAACATTCACGCAATTGTTACGGTTACTCTTTGTAACGTTACATTAATGTCATAATTAGTCATTAATGTGCGATCATTGTAAAAGGTAGATGTTATATTAAGAAATTCCCTATATAAGGGAATAAAATATAACTTGTAAGGGACACTCGAACTACGATATAATACACTTTACTTTCTGTGCATCTCATTTTTTTCTATTTACTTATTTATTCGCAATTATCGTTATTACCTTGGTTATCAGGAAACTCGTGTTCATCCTAAAAATAGCTTTGGTCAAAGGATCTAATTCTTTGGTTAAACAACATGTATGCTACTAATATTATCGGTGAATAACTATAAACTACCTACTAACGATCTACCTTATTCCTCGACCTCCACACCCTCCTATCAAGGGTCATGTCCTCTGTGAGCTGAAGCAGCGACATGTCCTGCCTAATCACCTCTCCCCATTACTTCTTAGGCATACCTCGAACTCTTTCCAAACTCTCCATAGCCAACCTCTCACACCTCCTAACAGGAGAATCAATGCTTCTTCTCTTAACATGTCCGAACCATCTTAGCCTCGAATCCCACATCTTGTCCTCCACGAAGGCTACTCCAACTCTGTCCCGGATAGCTTCATTCTTAATCATATCTCTCCTGGTACGCCAACACATCCATCTCAACATCCTCATCTCTGCTACTCTCATCTTCAGCACGTGGGAGTTCTTGACTGGCCAACACTCAACCTCATACAGCATAGCCGGTCGAACCACCACTCGATAAAACTTACCCTTAAGTCTTAGAGGTACATTCCTATCACACAAAACACCAAAAGTGAGCCTCCACTTCATCCATCTCATTCAGATGCGATGCGCGACATCTTCTTCAATCTCCCCATTATCCTGGATAATAGACCCGAGATACTTAAAACTCTCTCTCTTGGGGATAACTTGAGCATGAAGCTTAACCTCTATGTCTGCATCATGGGTCCCGTCACTGAACTTGCACTCCAAGTATTCTGTCTTGGTTCTACTCAGTTTGAAACCTTTAGACTCCAAGGTCTGTCTCCAAACCTCCAACTCCGAGTTAACTCCGCTACGCGTCTCGTCAATCAATACTATATCATCGGCAAATAGCATGCACCAAGGCACCTCCCCTTGGATGTGACGCGATAGTACATCCATCGCCAAGGCAAATAAAAATTAGCTAAGAGTCGATCCCTAGTTCAACCCCATCACCAGAGGAAATGCTCCAAGGCACCAACCACCGTATTCACCTGAGTCTTAGCATCATCATACATATCCTTAATCACCCTAATGTACGCTACTGGAACACCGCTAACCTCCAAATATCTCCATAGGACCTCCCTCGAAACTTTATCGTATGCTTTCTCAATGTCAATAAATATCATACGCAAATACTTCTTCCTCTCCCTGTACTGCTCCACTAATCTCCTTACTAGATGAATCGCTTCCGTAGTCGAACGCCCCGACATGAATCCAAACTGATTCTCGAAAATAGACACGCACCTCCTCACCCTGGCCTCCACTACCCTCTCCCAAACCTTCATAGTGTGACTTAACAACTTAATACCCTTAATTGTTGCAATTTTGGATATCACCCTTGTTCTTGTAAAGTGGAACCATCGTACTCCACCTCCATTCTTCGGGCATCTTCTTTGTATTAAAAATAATATTAAACAGCCCAGTGATCCACTCAAAACCTGCCTGCCCCGCGCTCTTCCAGAATTCCACCCGGATTTCGTCTGGCCCCGTCGCCTTACCCCTACACATCTTATGCATCGCCCCTTCCACCTCATCTACCGTAATCCGCCTACAGTACCCAAAATTCCACTGACTCTCAGAGTGCTCAAACTCACCCAGCAGAATGCGTCTATCCCCCTCCTCATTCAACAGTTTATGGAAGTATGTCTTCCATCTTCTCCTAATGAGTGCCTCGTCCATCAACACTTTTACATCCTCGTCCTTGATGCACTTGACTTGATCTAAGTCGTGGGCTTTCATCTCCCTCACCTTAGCCAACAGGTACAACCTCTTGTCCCCGCCTTTTCCCTCGAGCTCCTCGTACAAACAAGCAAATAATGCGTTCTTAGCTGTCGTAACTGCTAACTTTTCCTCTTTCTTTGCCTTTCTGTAACACTCTTGATAAGTCCTTTTTTCCACCTCGTTTGTACTCTCTACTAGTTTCAAATAAGTAGCTTTCTTATCTTCCACTTTATCTTGAACCTCTTCATTCAACCACCAGTCCCCTATATGACCCCAAAAAGAGCCCTTCGTGACCCCTAAAACCTCTCAAACAACTACCCTAATGCAATTCACAGTCGTGAACCACATACTAGACGCGTGCCCCCTACTCATCCATGCCCTCATAGCCAACAACTTCTCCCCTAATTCCTGAGCTTTGTCCTTGGTCAAGTTACCCCACTTGATCTTACGTTACCTGCACCCCGCCCTCTTCCTCCTACTTCTCTTGATTTCCAGGTCCATAACTAGGAGCCTATGAAGAGTCGTGAGGTTCTCACTTAGGATGATCTTGTTGTCCGTGCACAGACCTTTATCGCATTTCCTGCAGAGAAGATAATCCATCTGAGTCTTGCCCATTGAATTCCGGAAAGTGACCAGGTGCTCTTCCCTCTTCGGAAAACTCGAGTTAGCTATAACCAAATAAAAAACTCTAGCAAAATCCAACAGTGAATTACCTCCCTCATTCCTATCCCCAAAATCATACCTGCCATGCACATCATCATAACCCCTAACACTAGCCCCAATATTAGCATTGAAATCTCCGCCAATGAACAACTTCTCTGTGTGCGGGATACTAAGCATCATCTCGTCCAAATCCTCCCAGAATTGCTTCTTGACCTCCTGGTCCAAACCTACATGAGGAGCGTATGCACTAATCATATTTACAGTAAACCTACCAACTACCAGCTTAATACTCATCAACCTATCATCTACCCTCCTAACCTCAACACGAGCTCCCTGAGATCCCTGTCTATTAAAATACCTACCACATTTATACCCCCAAAGCTCCCTAAGTACCATAGTTTAAACCCGTCTACATCTCGTGCCCTAGTACCCTTCCATCTAGTCTCCTGAACACACATTATGTTGATCTTCCTCTTCTTAGGAACTTAATTAAGGTGGTTCACCGAACTTCTATGACTGTTGATACCCAATTTTTTTCTCAAATTATTTTAAATTTGCATATATACCTTCTAAAATCACTTTTTATAATAATTAGTATTTTTCCATAATTTTATTAAATTCTTTTTCTAATTTATTCAATACTTTACATTTAATAATTTTCATAAGTTACATTATAAATAATTTCAAAATATTTTCTAGCTCAATATATCATTTTTTTAAATCCTATTAGGATTTAATTATTTCACACATTAGCCAATTTGGATTTCGCTATAATTACAACAATTTTGCAATTATAGCTTAATTGTACATTTAATACCATCTTAATTCAATAGTTAGTCATTTTATATTTTAAATATTAGTTAATTACCTTAATTTCACCTATTTAGTATTAATTTCATTTTATGTTATTATTAGCTATTTTTATTAATTATTTATCTATTTTATTGTGTATTTAACAAGTACCCAATTTTTATTTAAAATTTAGCCTAATTTAATTTGACCCCAACCTATTTGAAACCAGTCCAATTACACAACCCAATACCCAAGCCCAATCTCTAAAACCCACCCGACCCAACGTCTGATTAAATCCTGGTCCTTGATCAATTTTGATCGACGGCCAAAAAACAGCCATTCCTTAATTAACCCCTAACTACTACCCCCTTCCCCTCATTCACTCCCCTCTCATTAATCTCTCTACTCTCTCTCTATCTCCGGTTTTCTCTAGAAGCTTATCGTCTCCTCCTCTCCGATGGACACTATCCACCCTCTCCGGCCACTTCCCTTGCCGGAAACCATGGCCTCTCATCATCTACTGGCCCTTGCTTTACCCCATGCCGGTTTGATGCTACCTTAAGGTTCTCAGGTGAACCTGGAGCGGTTCAACTCCTCCCATGGTCCCTCATGCCATTTTCCGGCCACCTCCGGCCGTTTGAGTAAGATCTATGACTTTTCTGGCTAATGTCGGTGACATTTTTTAGGTTTTCTTGTTTTCTCTGGGTTCTCTGAAACCCTAACTCCTAAGATTTTCCGATTTTCTTTCAGATCTATGATAGATTTGTGTATATTTTAAACTATTTTGTTTTTTTTCTCAAAGGTTCTTCGATTGTTTCTAAAACGACTATTCGTTTTAAACTAGGGTTTCGTGACCCCGGTTTGAATGACTTTTCCTATGTTTTTTCAGCATTTCCTAGGGTCTCTACTATGTTTTAGTGATTTACTTAAGCTTCTCTCCTTTATCTGACTCGTTGTGATGAAAACCCTAACTTTAGACCTAAATCCTGAAGTTCCTGATATGACTATGTGTTTGCGTTTCAAGAGTTCTGTGACTCACTGGTATTTTTACCCTATGTTATTCATCTTTGATTTTTCTTCCTTTCCTGTTTATCTCACTGTTCACTCTGTAACTCATATGAACCCTTAATGTCAAATGTTTTCACTACTAGGGTTTCTGACTTCTTGCCTAACATCTGTGTTAATTCCTTTTAATTGATGTTATGCCTGTTCGAATCCCTGATTCTCTGAAATTTGTTACTTAATTATTTCCTAACTTTTTCCTTTGCTTATAATGTGCTCATTTCGTTCATATATTGGAATCTATAGTAACTAGTGTTATTTGAATCCTTGATTCACTGTGATTCGAAAGCCTTACTGATTTCCAATGGGATATTCTTACTGATTTCCGACCTTTAGTTATTTGCTATTAATTGATTATTATTTCCTTAGTTGATATCTTATGAATCTAGTCTCAATTGTCTACTTGAAATGGGTTGAAATTGTTTTCTTATATGTTATATGCATAAGAAATTTCCTTAATTGTTATATACCTACTAGCCGTTTGAGTTTAACCCCTTCAATCAAGGGATACCCAATTGCCTGCTATACTTACACTGTTTTATCCTTCTCTAAGCTATATATGGTATTTTCCTTATTGGTTACTCACCGTGTGAATCACTCCCTTAATTATGGGGATACTTGTACTAATTGGGTACTGATTGACACTTCGTCCCACAATCACTAGTTAATTTTGATTCCTACCTTATTGACCACAGTTTTCAAAAGTATATATACACAGTCTTCTTGTCTTTCAAACACACACAGACACGAACAAATGATCTGTTCAACTCTCTCTCACAACTAAAACTTGCTACTCTCTCTATTCTCTCTTCTGTGCTACTTGCTACTATCCTAAGTTAGCCGACTGTAAGCCAAGGCTGACTACTGTGCCTCTTCTATTTCTGCTTTGTGTTTTTGCTTTCTTCACTTCACTGGTATGTCCTAATTCGAATTTCAGTTCTCAAACCAATATGTTTCTATCATTGTTGCAATTGATTGTGTGTCTAATCTGCTTCTATTTACTATTATGTTGTTCAACATGTAACTAAGATCCTAAATTCCTTCTACCTGTTACGTTATGCTTTACTTAGCATGTTTCTGTATACTTAGCATCTGTTTCTTATGTGAACTCCCATGCCTATGGTTGATACATTAGTTTGGTCATGGTCTTAGTTGTTTGGTGTTGATATGTTAACCTAATCCTACTGTACCCTGATCCTCTGAACCCTTATGAGTTTCTGATTGCATGCCTATATGTGTTTCTACCTACTACATGCTTACCCTTGCCTGCCTTGTATTTGTCCCTCAATTCCCAGACCCCTGATTGGGATTGTTGGACTATTCTTGGTCCTGTTCTATGATGCTGAACTTGTATTTTTGAGAATGATGTTCTTCCCAACTGTTTTCATCAGTTAAACCTTTTGTTATGAAAACTATTTTCACTAAGTCTCTCCTCTTTTCAAAATTGTTTCAAAATTGTTCTCTTACTTAAACTCCTCAAACTATGTCGAGCACTCTCACTATACTCTTAGACCCCTTAGGTCCTGCCCCTTTTGTGTGAGCATTACTTTGGGGACCCTTGAGTTCCCTCTGAACTTTGACACACAAGAGTTGGCCTTCCACACTACACTTACTCTATCTTGGCCATGAAATTTGGGTGTGAGCACTGCCCGGGATCCCTTGAGGTCCTTAGGGAACTCTGACACACCCAGATTGTGAAAAGGCTGTGAAAAATACTTGGAATTGAGGACATGGAGAATCTGGGCCTATTCTGTAGGCTCCCTATAGTTAACTTCTTATTTTTCTATTTCAATTATGTATATTTATATTCAATGGTCTATATAACTATTTGTAAACAACTCTGGGGACGGATAGTGAAAAATAGGGATAGTATAAATGACATAGTTGCTAAAAGGGGTAGAAATCATGATTTAGGCTTTACTTTCTACCTGCACAATAGAAATCATATGTAGGGCTCATGTACACATGTATCATAAATCCTACCATCTTAGGACCATGTCTACTATTTTCTTTTCAGCATATGCATCATCCTATTATTCAGAAAATTATGTATTAGAAACATGCTAATAACTAGCACGCTATCATGTACGCTAAGAAAAAAATCTTGTCTTAGGATAAACGTTAATACAAACCTGCTATTCAGGTAAACCGGGTCTGATAATGTGGTAATACACTTAGAAATCCTGCCTAAGATAACAATACGCTACTAAACAAGTCATTCTCACACTTGCTGTATCTCCTGAAAGCGTGTTCAAATAATGTAACTTCATGCACTTAGAAAATCCTGCCTAGGAGCTTTGCATACAATCTTTCTGCATGTACGTATTAGATATCATTCTTTAGGACCTTATTCCATGCCTAAACGAATTACTGACGCCTGAAAAGGCCTAAAACTATTTTACCATGTTCTAACTTAACAGTAATCGGTCTCTGAATATTGACAACACCTAGAACTGTATGTTATTAGGTATAACAACCTGAGATTGTTATCAACTCTGAATAATTGCTACACACCAAGGAAAGCCTTAGGTAATCCACCATAAAAGATAAAACAAAAACTGTGTTTTGTGACTAAGTGTTTAATTGTTAGCATGTTAAAATCAGTAGGCAAGCCTGATTAGGACATCCTTTCTGAGTTATGTAATAAATCTGAATCTGCTATTATCACTTAGACATCATGTTTAGGATCTAAATCTAGACATTAATTGTGTATGAGACATGCTGCTTATGTGTACTGTTTGTGGAGGTCTTTGAGCCTTTTTCCTATTTATGTGCTACCCCTTATGTGCAGTTCTACTTGTTCATTATATGTCGCCCTAGCAACTTTACCTTTAAAACCTGAGGGTCTGCCTAGAAACCCCCCTTTATAAGATAGGAGTCCTAAGTTCCTTTGGGACTGATAGGAAGGGACGGGTAACAACATGCAATAGAGGTCGTGACCAACACGCGCTTAGTTACCTCACGGGGTGGGAAAGGGTAGATATGGACATGATGATCGGTACGCTAATACCACGTGTAGCCCCTCTTTGAGGAGTGCCATACTGGGTATTGTATTGATGGGATCCATATTATAAAAAAACTTAGGACATCCCTTTACTTTTCATAAATATGCTTAGATTGTAATTCTATTCAAAAGCTAGTTCTTCATTAACTATTTTTCAAACATATGTACTTAGACTTAAATCCCCTATCACTTGAGCCTTACTTGTTTATTTGCTAAATTGTACAAATTCTCAAAAAAGCTGTTTGGCTGGGAACCACACTTGTGGATCCTGAGGGGTGCCTAACACCTTCCCCTTAGGATAATTTCAAACTCTTACCCTGTCTCTAGTTATCAACGTAGTTATAAATGTACCCCTTAGGTGCCCTAACGCACCTTAAAATCGTTAGGTGGCAACTCTTCAAAAATGCAAAACCCCTTTCCCAAAAGGAACGAGTTGTCTCAACCAATGTCATAAACCCAGACGTCGCGAGGAAAAATGGGTTGCGTCAGCATGGCGACTCTGCTGGGGATATTAGGCATTTTACCATTTCAAACGGCCTTGTGAATTTGTACCTTTACTTTGTTTGATAATTGCACCCTTTCCTTTTCCCCTTTATGTTCAATTAATTGTTTATCTCTTTCATGTATTTACTCTTCCCCAAAAAAAAACTGACATGTTCCTTTGTTTCCCTTTGTAACCGCTTTAAAAAATAACTATTGTATTTACCGCTTTCTTAACGTTCAAATACATGACAACATGGTTTTAATGCTTATTTATCATTGCATAATCATGCTCAACATCATATTCCACTCGTGCCAAACAAATACTATAGCAACGCTTGATGAGTGGTTGCGCCCTTCCTATATTATTACCCCCTAAATTCGGAAAGGCTTATTTGCGGTAAAACTAGTTGATCAGCGGGCAGTCGACATTTTCGTGCCTTTCCCCCTTGAATTGTCCGCTCAAGGGTACCAGTCTAAAACCCCATAGAAACCTTGCTCTGTTATGTTGTTTTATGCATCATGGTTAAACCTAGCCAGGCTAAAGTGTTGTCAAAACGATAGCTTTTAAGATAGCCTTGTCCAAAAGTCCATTGGGTTTCCCTAAACCCCAAACGGACATCATCACGTTCTGTGCATTTATTTGAAGAAGTAAATGCTTCATGCTAATTGTTGATGTTAAATAGTCGAGTCTGGTGGGGGTAAGGGCCTAACCTTGTTTTCCTTGCAAAAATATGAGGCAAGAAGTCACCAAATTCGGCATGGTCACAAATATCCACCCAAGATTGCTGATTTGGTGGGAAGATTTACATTCTAGTGAAAAAACTCTCGTCAGAAAATATTTAGGCAATCTACCATCTCTCCTGGAGATCCAGCCTAACAACATGATAATAGAGGCTGCTACCCTGTTTTGGGATTGTGAAAGGGCCGTGTTCCGCTTTGGGGACATTGAAATGACACCTTTGCTAGAGGAGATAGGAGGACTGGCCGGTCTAGTTTGGGAAAATCCGGGTTTGCTAATGCCTGAGAACCGCACGGGCAAGGGTTTCCTTAAAATGATGGGTTTGAAGAAGAATGCAGAACTGGTATGATTAAAAGAATCGTACATCCCTTTTGACTATTTGTACAAAAGGTACGGTCACAGAAAATGATACCGTACCTACCATGACGAGTTTTCCATCACATCCTTGGGATATATCCATTGTAGGGTATTTGTCTTCATGTTTTGCTTCCTGGGTCTGATCGTGTTTCCAATGAAGAAAGAAAGAATCCATACTAGGCTGACTATGGTAACCAAAACACTAATGGAAGTGATTGGTGGGCAAAACTTCAGCATCATGCCCATGATCATTGCAGACATATGTCAAGCCTTAGAAAAGTGTCAACGAGAAGCAAAACACTTCGAGGGCTGCAACTTATTACTACAACTTTGGCTCTTAGAACATCTTCAAAATGGCCAGTACTGACAAGAGTTTCAGCGAAAGGCGTGGAATGACCACATCGCTTTTCACCATCCAAAGTGAATGACTTACATTCCTGACATGTTTGCTCAGCCTGAGACTGCCACAGAATGGGTTGCGCTCTTTGATAATTTGACTCAAGAACAAGTTTAATGGATGTTCCAGTGGTTTTTGACAGAGGAGTTCATCGCCCGGTCCATAGATGCACCATTCTTGATACTGATTGGGCTAAGAGGAACATACCCTTACGTCCCTCTCTGAGTTATGAGACAAGCAGACAGGAAGCAAGTCCTACCAAGGGTCGACAAGATGATCCATCTTCGAGCTGACTTCCAAAATGATGATAGTCCTCATAAGTGCCAAGCCCAGCACATGTGGCACTGCAAGATCGTAATGGAGAAAGGCACCATTGAGCCAGATAGATATCACGCTGGTTGCACCCCTTTCTATTCTAGTTGGTTGGAAGATAATTGGGATGGTCTGGGCAAGCCAGGGTTCGTTCAAGGCCACAGGATTATAGATGAAAAGGCCGAGGCGCAAGTCAAATACAACCAGTTATGCAAAAGGATCCGGTAGTGCGAGAGCGAACACCGCGAGATACATGAGTCCAACAAGAAGCTGATTGAGGAATGGAAGGACATGGCTATCAGTACCAACAAAAGGCTGGGGTATTTGGAGCGAGGCATAGTAGAACTGGAGGGAAAATTCCTCAAAAGGGTCGAAGACTGTCAAATGGCGAAAGGGACCGAAGGTTGACATCTAGCCAGAGCATACCTGTTGCTGGGACTTCGCGAGTTGGGGAAGCTATTCGAGGGAAGAAAGAATGCCCAGTTTGGGGAAGGTCTTTCTGGGACCAAGTAGATAGAAATGTCTTACTTTATCAATGTAATGAGGCCAATGGCCATTAGCAACCTTTACTTCCTGTTTATTTAGTGTCGTTTTGGGATTTGTCTATTTTCTTACCGATAAAATGAGGCGTTAAGCATTCTAAGTTCTCCGAATCAATTTGTCGCTAGGCCTACCTCGGGCACAAAGAGGTTCCCCAAATTAGGACGCACTTTACATTCCCCCACTATGTGTTTCAATATTGCAATACTTTCTCATAATCCGCACTGACTTGGCTACCTTTTGTTTTTGTTTTGTTTCTTCCTTTATTTATTCCATTCCTAAAAGGTTAGTTCGTGCACTCTGGCATCATCATCCTATATCACAAGATCCAGGGGCCCTCCACCCACTCCTCCTCCTAGTCCTCCTAAAGGCAAGAACAAAGGCAAGAATAAAATGGAAGATTCAAGCAACATCAGAAAAAAGAACACGGTTGAACGGGAAGAGGCCACTGATGGCAAGGGTGTTCGGGTTCCTAATGAGAATATGTCACAACTTGAGCAAAAGTTATTGAAATTCCAAGAAGATCTTGATCAGGTTCCAAATCTAGCAAACCTGTCATTTTCCCTCGACATCCCACACGTCACCCTCCCCAACATTCAAAATCCTACACCTCCACAAAATATCCCAAGACAGAAGAATCATCCTGCACCTCATCATCACGCCACTCCACCAAAAAATCAAACTCTCCCAACGCAATGCAATACATGCCATACCCCAAATAACACTTCACTATTTATCCCAGAACCTTAGAACTCCACAAATGACCATTTCCACACCCAGGCAACAGGCCACCATAACAATCCTATCTACGTGGAGACCACGCCTCACTCCACTACTCATATCCCATGCACACCTGAGTTTGATGAAAAGGATCTTCTTATCAAGAACTTGGCCGAGGAACTTAAGAGGCTGACCAGCCGGGTTCAAGGCGTTGAGGGAATCAAGGGAGTCGAAGGGCTGAATTAGGAAGACCTATGCATACAGCCTGATGTCGAACCGCCTGAGGGATACAAGCCTATGTTCGATGGTAGAGGTGATCCAAGGGTCCATCTGAGGACTTATTGTGACAAGGTGGTTGGAGTAAGGAAGGATGAAAGGATCCGCATGAAGCTGTTAATGAGGAGTTTGAAAGGAGATGCATTGTCTTGGTACATCAGCCAATATCCCAAGAAGTGGTCAAACTGGGTGAGCATGGCATCTGACTTTATGGACAAATTCAGATTTAATACAGAGAACGCACCAGACGTGTTCTACATCCAGAATTTGAAAAAGAAGCCCACGGAGACATTTCGCGAGTATGCTACTCGCTGGAGGTCCGAAGCTGCTAAGGTCAGACCCACTTTAAAGTAGGAACAGATGAACAAGTTCTTCGTCCGGACTCAGGACCCGCAATACTATGAACGGTTGATGATGATTGAGAACCACAAGTTCTCCGAAATTATCAAATTGGGAAAAAGGATTGAAGAAGGTATTAAAAGTGGCATGGTCACAAATTTTGAAGCAGTGCAAACCCCGAATAAGGCTTTGCAGTCCGGTGGTGTGTCCAAGAAAAGGGATGTAAGAGCTGTGATGGTTGCACAAAGAACCAAATCCCCACTCAATTACCAAACTTACCCAACCCTTCCACTCACATATCAACCAACCCAAATTACCAAGCACCCTCACCCTCATACCAAGCTCCACCACCAACTTATCAATCACCTCTGCCACCTACATATCAACCTGCTTCACCCAGATACACCCAAGCCGCTACTGTCTACCACACTTACAACCCTCAACTGTCCCATTATCAATCACCCCCTGCACACCAAAACTTCCCTAGACCTCGACCTAATTTTAATCGCAGACCTCCAAAACAGTATACCGCCATCGCTAAACCCATTGACCAGCTGTATGAGAAGCTCAAAGTTGCTGGTTATGTCACAGCCATCCCTGCTGCAACAACTGAAAATCCTTCCCAGTGGGTTAACCCAAACAAATCTTGTGCATACCACTCCGGCATTAAAGGACACACCATCGACGAATGCCGTTCTTTGAAACACAAAATACAGTCCTTGATTGATAACAAGATCATTGTGGCAAAAGAATCCGCTCCAAACGTCCGCAACAATCCTTTTCCAGACCATAAGGGTGGAGGTATCCACATGATTGAAATAGAAGATGACTGGGATTCCGAGGGATCAATCGGGTTGATCGTAGAAGGCGATAACCCAAAGAAACCAGCAATTACTCTCAATCCAATCATAGTCCAGATTCAACCGTCTGAGGATGCCGGGGTAAATATGTCTATACCTCTTGAATTTGAAGCAGTGCCACCTGCAAAGACACCGGTACAAATTGAGGTTGAATTCGTGTCTCCGGCAAATGCACCCGCAACATTTGAGGTTGCAGTCTTACCACCCTGGGCACATGTTCCATTCGAAGTGATGATAGCCACGCCGATCCCGGTGGTGATGTCAACCACGCCACCCTTCTATACAAATGTTGTACCCTGGGACTATACAGCTGAGGTGAGAAGGAAGAGTAAGGTCAAGACTGGAGAAGTTGTCGTAGCACAGGGTATGATAAGAACTGGTAGAGTCTATACCCTTGAACATCTGGCCGAATCAAGCAAGCAGGCTTCCAATGGCCTCCCCTTATTGAGACAGGCATGGAAGACCTTTGGAGGAAAGTACATGCCAAAGAGTACTCCGCCATTGAACAGTTGAACAAGCTACCAACACAAATATCCATTCTCTCTTTGCTACAGATTTTTGAGACGCACAGGAGTGCTTTGTTGAAGGTGTTGAACGAATCATGTGCCTAACAATATCACTAGCGGGGAAATGGCCAATATGGTAGGCCTGGTGTTGTAAAGCAATAAGATTACTTTTCATGAAGACGAGCTGCCACCTGAAGGGCTAGGGCATAACAAAGCACTGCACATCACCGCACAATGCGAAGATTATTTCATCACCAGAATCCTGATCGATGGAGGGTCCAGTCTTAACATCTGTCCGCTGATAATACTCAAGAAACTGGGTAAAGGGCTGCATGAGATAAAGGATGGATCAATCAATGTGAAAGCTTTCGATGGTTCTCAAAAGTCCACCATTGGTGATATTAGCCTATGCCTGCAAATTGGACCAACCTGGTTCGAGGTCGATTTCTAAGTGATAGATGTACCAGCGTCCTACAACTTGCTATTAGGGCGACCATGTATCTATGTTGTTGGGATCATGGCATATATGCTACACCAATCAGTGAAGTTTGAATGGAACCACCAGGAGGTGATTATTCACGGCGATGGTAGCAACCCTATTTACAGCCTCCATACTATTCTGGCAATCGAGGGAAGAAGGAAGCTAGGTGGAGAAACATACCACCACATTGAACGGGTCAATGCTATCGATAAAAACAAATGGTGGGATAGAAAAATCGAAAGCATACTAAGCTGGAGTGGGTAAGAGCCTGGCAAAGGGCTTGGCAAGAACCTCCAAGGAATCTGTAAACCCATAAAACTCAAGAAACACGGCACCACTTTCGGTTCGGGATATGAATACACCAGGGAAGAATTCTATAGATGGTCGCCACCTTGGCACGGTCCTTATTACCCTTTCAAGCAGCCGATACCGCATCTGGAGTAGACCTTCCAACAGGCCGACAGTATTTACGGGTCAGATGAAGAAGAAGCACTTGCAGCATTGAGGAACCTATTCCCGGAGGACAGCGACATGAATTGTTGTGTTATTCTCGAGGAGGAGGGAGAGGAAAGCCCTTCCATTCAGGCCGTAAGCAGAGGGCGTATCGCAAGAATTAGACAGTCAGAACAGCCAAAGCCCGACGAGCCTCGGGGTAGCAAGGCAAAAACAAGCATTGTTCATTGTTGTTACTAAATGATTTTGCTTTTGCATTCTTCAACTCCTGCAATAAGATCTTCAATGTTCAAAACAATTATTCAGTTTATCAAAAGCATTTTAATTTTCTTATCAAATATTTATTGCTATTGTTTTTCTCTCATTACTTTACCTATATAAAATTACTATTACTTGTCTTGATGAACCAATGACTGTGACATGCAACGAGACAACGCAACAAACAGACATTGATTCAGAGAAAGATGACATACCTGACGAGATTCTCAAAGAACTAAGTCCAACCTGGACGAGACCGAAGTCGTCAACTTAGGGGACTCAGAAAGGTCAAGGAAACACGAATCAGTATTCACCTGTCGCCATCAAAAAATAAAGAATACACAGAATTCCTAAAAGAGTATGAGTGTGACTGGTCTAAGTACGTCTGTTGTGGCTCACAAACTGCCAACCAATCCAATGTGTCCACCGGTAAAGCAAAAGCTTGAAAATTTCAAGCCTGATATGAGCTTGAAAATTAAGGAAGAAGTTACCAATCAGATCAACGCCCAGGTTCTTAGGGTAGTTGAGTACCCAACATGGTTAGCTAACATCGTGTCAGTACAAAAGAAAGATGGGAAGGTCAGAGTCTGTGTCGACTACCGAGATCTCAACCGAGCCAGTCCAAAAGACGACTTCCCTTTGCCAAACATACACATCCTGATTGACAATTACGCCAAGCATGAACTACAATCATTCGTTGATTGCTTTGCTGGTTATTATCAGATTTGGATGGATGAGTAAGATGCTGAGAAAACGGCTTTCATCACGCCGTGGGGAGTATACTATTACAAGATGATGACATTCGGCCTGAAGAATGCAGGGGCCACCTACATGAGGGCCATGACCACTATCTTCCACGATATGATACACAAGGAGATCGAGTTATACGTAGATGATGTTATTATCAAATCCAAGAAAGCCACTAATCACATAGGAGACTTGAGAAATTTTTTCAATAGGTTGCAGAAATACAATTTGAAGCTGAATCCCGCGAAGTGTGCATTCGGGGTTCCTGCTGGGAAGCTGCTTGGGTTTATCGTAAGCCGTCGAGGGATAGAACTGGATTCATCAAAGGTCAAATCCATTCAAGAACTACCACCGCCAAGGAACAAGAAAGATGTGATGAGTTTCTTGGGAAGGCTTAACTACATCAGTCGGTTCATAGCATAGTCTACGGTTATCTGTGAGCCGATCTTCAAGATTCTAAAGAAGGACGCTGCAACCAAACTGACTGATGATTTCCAAAAGGACTTCAACAGAATCAAGGAGTACCTGTCAACACCACCAGTCCTAGT
Organism: Nicotiana undulata; assembly: GCA_005239495.1. NCBI lineage: Eukaryota > Viridiplantae > Streptophyta > Magnoliopsida > Solanales > Solanaceae > Nicotiana > Nicotiana undulata. The sequence continues at coordinate 45,775 of ML279706.1, forward strand.
ACCACCTGAGCCAGGTAGACCTTTGCTACTCTACCTTGCAGTGTTAGATGGAGACTTCAGTTGCATCCTAGGACAACATGATGAAACAAGGATAAAGGAGCAAGAAATTTACTATCTCAGCAAGAAGTTCACTCTGTACGAAGCTCGGTATTCTCTCTTGGAATGCACCTGTTGTGCTTTGACTTGGGTCGCTCAAAAGTTGAGACATTAATTTTGTGCCTATACCACATATCTCATATCAAGGATGGACCCCTTAAAGTACATCTTTAAGAAGCCCATGCCCACTAGCAAGCTAGTCAAGTGGCAAATCCTACTGAGTGAGTTTGACATTATCTATGTGACTCAAAAGGCGGTCAAGGGAAAGGCACTAGCAGACCACCACACTGAAAATCCTGTGGATGGAGAATACAAACCCCTAAAAACGTATTTTCCCAATGAAAAGGTATCATTCATAGGAGAAGATATTGTATAATCCTATGACGGTTGGAGAATGTTCTTCAATGGAGCAGCAAAATTCAAAGGAGTCGGCATTGGAGCAGTCTTAATATCAAAAACCGGCGAGCATTACCCGGTGTCTGCCAAACTCAGATTCCTATGCACCAACAATATGGCCGAGTATGAAGCCTGCATCTTAGGGCTCAAAATGGTCATTGACATGAACTTTCAAGAGTTGCTAGTGATTGGAGATTCAGACTTACTTATACATCAGGTATGCGGGGAATGGGAAACCAAGAATTCCAAGATACTGTCGTATCTGCACCACGTACAGGAGTTAAGAAAGAGGTTCACGAAGACAGAATTCCAACATGTTCCTAGGATTCAAAACGAGTTCGCCGATGCATTGGCTACTCTGTCCTCTATGATTCAGCATCCAGACAACAATTTCATTGATCCTATTCCAGTGAAGATCCACAATCAGCCAGCTAATTGTGCCCATGTCGAAGAAGAAGCAGACGGAAAGCCTTGGTTTCATGACATCAAGGAATACTTGGCAAAAGGAGAGTACACAGAGCTTGCAAATCCTACTCAGAAACGAACACTTCGAAGACTATCCAACAACTTCTTTCACAGCGGAGGAATCCTGTAAAGGAGGACTCCCGATTTGGGATTATTAAGATTTGTCGACGCAAAGGAAGAATCAAGGCTACTAGAGGAAATTCATGCTGGGACCTGCGGTCCACATATGAACGGTTTTGTCTTAGCAAAGAAGATACTCCGGGCTGTTTACTTTTGGATGACTATGGAGACAGAGTGCATCCAGTATGTCCGAAAATGCCACCGTTGTCAGATACATGCATACATAATAAAGGTATCTCCAAACGAGCTTAATGCAACAAGCTCACCATGGTCGTTCGCCGCCTAGGGCATTGACGTTATTGGACCAATCGAACCTTCTGCCTCCAACGAACACAGGTTCTTTCTGGTAGCCATCGACTATTTCACCAAATGAGTCGAAGAAGCATCTTACAAAGCAGTGACTCAGAAAATCATGGCCGACTTTGTTCACGACCGTGTTGTTTGCCGATTCAGAATTCCGGAGTCAATCATTACTCATAATGGCTCCAACCTCAACAGCAATTTGACGAAAGCTATGTGTGAAAGCTATGATTAAAGCTATGTGTAAAGAACCGTTATGAGCAACTAGCCCTCATAGAAGAAAAGAGAATGAATGCGGTCTGCCATGGTCAACTATACCAGAAAAGAATGTCTAGAGCCTTCAACAAGAAAGTCAAGCCAAGATCGTTCGCACTAGGGAATTTGGTGTTAAATAAAATCTTTCCACATCAAGACGAAACCAAAGGGAAATTCTCTCCCAATTGGCAAGGTCCATACATGGTTCACCGAGTGCTGATAGGAGGAGCTCTTATACTTGCAGAAATGGACGGATGAGTCTGGCCAAAGCCAATCAATTCAGATGCAATCAAGCGTTACTATGTGTAATCCTTTATGCTTTTAATCAATGTTGTAAATTGAAGTATGCCTGACCTAACTCCCGTTTAAGAGGGGATACGTAAGCATACCTATGGGTTCAGTCACAATTCAATAGAAATTCCATTTTTCCCCCGCAATTGGAAACTGGGGCAGAATTTTGAGGAGGACCCTCAAACTTCCGTAGCAGGAGAGGTTGCAATGTCTCTAACTGTGTCACGGTCGTCGGTACATCCAAAAATTATTTTAAAATTATACATTATGTTATACTTTTACAAAATTATGCATGTTTGTCCCTGAAACAACTTTGTTTAGCAAACGCTACCCCAATGATACAAACAGTATCATCAGATCAAGTCGAACGAGTCAAGCAAGGCTAGAGGGGATACAAACTAACCTTCCCCCCTCCCCCCTTACAAAACTCACGATTTTTCTTTGGATGCAGGCACTAAGGTTGCAAAAGCCACAAAACATACTATCTGCCCAAAAGACAGGCATTGTTCAAAGTACGATTCTTAAACTGTTACACTTGGCGACATCTGCTATCAACACATACAGATAACGTTCCGTAGTCACAATGCTCACAGCAATCTCACTATCGCAATCTGCTATCAGCTAAGAAACTCTACTATCGTTTGTTATTTTATTGCATAAGGCTACCATTCTGCCTTCCAACTTGCATAAGGCTACCTTTCTGCCTTACGAAACTAAGCACTGTCTCCATCTGCACAGCATAAGGCTACCTTTCTTCCTTCCGAGACTAAGCACTGTCTCCATCTACATTGCATAAGGCTACCAGTCTGCCTTGCGAGGTTAAGCTCTACCTCCACCTGCATTTGCATAAGGCTACCATTCTGCCTTCCAACTTGCATAAGGCTACCATTCTGCCTTCCAACCTGCATAAGGCTACCTTTCTGCCTTCTGAGACTAAGCACTGTCTCCATCTGCACTGCATAACGCTACCATTCTGCCTTCCCTTGCATAAGGCTACCATTATGACTTCCAAGATTAAGCATTGTCTCCACCTGCATTTGCATAAGGCTTCTATTCTGCCTTCCGAGGCTAAGCTCTGCCTCCAATTTACTTTTCGAGACTAACCGATGTCTCAAGCACTATTGGTTTCGCCTTCTTTTCGGGATAAGCTCTGCCCTTTAATTCGCAAGACTAAGCTCTGTCTTGTCAGCATCATACTACTACATTCTTCATGGACTGAAATATCGCCAACTTATCCAAAGGCGTCATCGTTCGGAGGCACCATCTTCATGGCCCGAGAACAGCATGCCATGGCCTGAAGATCTCCTTTAATATTTTGCGTATCATTATTCAAAGGCGTCATGGTTCGAAGGCATCATCCTCATAGCCCGAGAACATCATTTCATGGCCTGCGAATCCTGCATCGAGCAATTCATGGCCCAGGGCGTCATGGTTTGAGGACGTCATCCTTAACCATCCAAAGACATCATTCATGGTCCGACGGGAACTCGCATCATGTTTAAATTACGCACAATATATGCGTGTATCGTTTATTTGCAAGTAATCCGGCAAGCAACGGTCATCCTGGCAGTAGCGGCTCCACTTCAGTTCTCCTAACCATTCCTATAAACCGTTTGTCCATCTAGTCCTATGTGTTGCGTCCGTTCTCGCAAGACTTCATCAGTATACTTCGCCGATGACTCCTGAACTACATACGGCCTGATTTCTATAAACCCAGGGATATTTAGGCAATTCAGAAACCAGGGTGCGGCCTAAATCTCTTCAAACCGTTTTGCTCGGTAAACAATTGGCCATCATATCTTTACCCGACAACTTTTTCACCTTTCCCGGGTGGAGAGGGGCAGCTGTTGATACCCAATTTTTCCTCAAATTATTTTAAATTTGCATATATACCTTCCAAAATCACTTTTTATAATAATTAGTATTTTTCCATATTTTTATTAATTTCTTTTCTAATTTATTCAGTACTTTACATTCAATAATTATTCATAAGTTACATTATAAATAATTTCAAAGTATTTCCTAGCTCAATATATCATTTTTTCAAATCCTATTAGGATTTAATTATTTCACAAATTAGCCAATTTGGCATCATTTGGCTATAATTACAACAATTTTGCAATTATAGCCTAATTGTACATTTTATACTATCTTAATTCAATAATTAGTCATTTTATACTTTAAATATTAGTTAATTACCTTAATTTCACTTATTTAGCATTAATTTCATTTTATGTAATTATTAGCTATTTTTATTAGTTATTTTTCTATTTAATTGGATATTTAACAAGTACCCAATTTCTATTTAAAATTTATCCTAATTTAATTTGACCCCAACCCAATTGAAACCAGCCCAATTACATAACCCCATACCCAATCCCAATCTCAAAAACCCACCCGACCCAACGTCTGATTAAATCCTAGTCGTTGATCAATTTTGATCAACGACCCAAAAACACCCCTTCCTTAATTAACCCCTAACGACTACCCCCTTCCCCTCATTCACTCCCCTCTCATTCATCTCTCAAGAAACTTCTCGTCTCCTCCTCTCCGAGGGACACTGTTCACCCTCTCCGGCCACTTCCCTCGCCGAAAACCATGACATCTCATCATCTCCTAGTCCCTGATTCACCCCATGCTGGTTTAATGCTACCCTAAGGTTCTCAGGTGAACCTGGAGCGGTTCAACTCCTCCCATGGTCGCTCATGCCATTTTCTGGCCACCTCCGGCCATTTGAATAAGATCTATGACTTTTCCGGCTAAAGCCGGTGACATTTTTAAGATTTTCTTGTTTTCTCTGGGTTATTTGAAACCCTAACTCCTAAGATTTTCCGATTTTCTTTAAGCTATTTTGTTGTTTTCTCAAAGGTTCTTCAAGTTTTTCTAAATTGATTCTTCGTTTTCAACTAGGGTTTCGTGACCCCAGTTTGAATGACTTTTCCTATTGTTTTTCAGCATTTTCATAGGGTCTTTACTATGTTTTAGTGATTTACTTAAGCTTCTCTCCTTTATATGACTCGTTGTGATGAAAACCCTAACTTTAGACCTAAACCCTAAAGTTCCTGATTTGACTATGTGTTTGCATATGTGTTTGTGTTTCAAGAGTCATGTGACTCACTGATATTTTTACCCTATGTTATTCATATTTGATTTTTCTTGCTTTCCTGTTTATCTCACTGTTCACTCTGTAACTCATATGAACCCTTAATGTCATATGTTTTCACTACTAGGGTTTCTGACTTTTTGCCTAGCATTTGTGTTAATTCGTGTTAATTCCCTTTAATTGATGTTATGCCTATTCGAATCCCTGATTCTCTGCAAATCTTTACTTAATTATTTCCTGACTTGTTCCTTTGCTTATAATGTGCTCATTCCGTTCATACATTGGAATCTATAGTAACTAGTGTTATTTGAATCCTTGATTCACTGTGATTCGAGAGCCTTACTGATTTCCTATGGGATATTCTTACTGATTTCCGACCTTTAGTTATTTGCTATTAATTGATTATTATTTCCTTAGTTGATATCTTCTGAATCTAGTCTCAATTGTCTACTTTAAATGGGTTGAAATTGTTTCCTTATATGTTATATGCATAAGAACTTTCCTTAATTGTTATTTACCTACTAGCCGTTTGAGTTTAACCCCTTCAATCAAGGGATACCCAATTGCCTGCTATACTTACACTGTTTTATCTTCCTCTAAGCTATATATGGTATTTTCCTTATTTGTTACTCACCGTGTGAATCACTCCCTTAATTATGGGGATACTTGTACTAATTGGTTACTGATTGACACTCCGTCCCACAATCACTGGTTAATTTTGATTCCTACCTTATTGACCACAGTTTTCAAAAGTATATATACACAGTCTTCTTGTCTTTCAAACACACACAGACACGAACAACTGATCTGTTCAACTCTCTCTCACAACTAAAACTTGCTACTCTCTCTATTCTCTTTTCTGTGCAACTTGCTACTATCCTAAGTTAGCCGAGTGCAAGCCAAGGCTAACTACTGTGCCTATTATATTTCTGCTTTGTGTTTCTGCTTTCTTCACTTCACTGGTATGTCCTAATTCGAATTTCAGTTCTCAAACCAGTATGTTTTTATCATTGTTGCAATTTATTGTGTGTCTAATCTTCTTCTATTTACTATTCTGTTGTTCAACATGTAACTAAGATCCTGAATTCCCTCTACCTGTTAAGTTATGCTTTACTTAGCATGTTTCTGTATACTTAGCATCTGTTTCTTATGTGAACTCCCATGCCTATGGTTGATACATTAGTTTGGTCATGGTCTTAGTTATTTGGTGTTGATATGTTAACCTAATCCTAATGTACCCTGATCCTCTGAACCCTTATGAGTTTCTGATTGTATGCCTATATGTGTTTCTACCTACTACATGCCTTGTATTTGTCCCTCAATTCACAGACCCTTGATTATGATTGTTGGACTATTCTTGGTCCTGTTGTATGATGCTGAACTTGTCTTTTTGAGAATGATGTTCTTCCCAACTATTTTCATCAGTTAAACCTTTTGTTATGAAAACTATTTTCACTAAGTCTCTCCATTTTTCAAAATTGTTTCAAATTTTTTCTCTTACTTAAACTCCTCAAACTAGGTCGAGCACTCTCACTATACTCTTAGACCACTTAGGTTCTGCCCCTTTTGTGTGAGCATTACTTTGGGGACCCTTGAGTTCCCTCTGAACTTTGACACACAATAGCTCGCCTTCCACACTGCACTTACTCTATCTTGGCTATGAAATCTAGGTGTGAGCACTTCCCGGGATCCCTCGAGGTCCTTAGGGAACTCTAACACACCCTGATTGTGAAAAGGCTGTGAAACATACTTGGAATTGAGGACATGGAGAATTCGGGATTATTCTGTAGGCTCCCTATTGTTAACTTCTTATTTTTCTATTTCAATTATGTAATTTATAATCAAGGGTCTGTAATAACTATTTGTAAACAACTCTGGGGACTGATAGTGAAAAATGGGGATAGTATACATGCCACAGTTGCTAAAAGGGGTAGAAATCATGATTTAGGCTTTACTTTCTACCTGCGCAATAGAAATCCTGTGTAGGGCTCATGTACACATGCATCAGAAATCCTGCCATCTTAGGACCATGTCTACTCTTTTCTTTTCAGCTTATGCATCATCCTATTATTCAGAAAATTCTGTATTAGAAACATTCTAATAACTAGCACGCTATCATGTACGCTTAGAAAAAATCCTGTCCTAGGATAAACGTTAATACAAACTTGCTATTCATGTAAACCAGGTCTAATAATGTGGTAATACACTTAGAAAACCTGCCTAGGATAACAATAAGCTACTAAACAAGTCATTCTCATACTTGTTGCATCTCCTGAAAGCGTGTTCAAAAAATGTAACTTCATGCACTTAGAAAATCCTGCCTAGGAGCTTTGCATACAATCTTTCTGCATGTACGTATTAGATATCATGCTTTAGGACCTTATTCCACTCCTAAACTAATTACTGATGCATTAAAAGGCCTAAAACTATTTTACCATGTTATAACAAACCAGTAGTCGGTCTCTGAATATTGACAACACCTAGAATTGTATGTTATTAGGTATAACAACTTGAGATTGTTATCAGCTCTGAATAATTTCTACACACCTAGGAAAGCCTTAGGTAATCCACCATAAAAGATAAAACCAAAACTGTGTTTTGTGACTAAGTGTTTAATTGTTAGCATGTTAAAATCAGTAGGCAAGCAGGATTAGGACTTCCTCTCTGAGTTATGTAATAATTCTGAATCTGCTATTATCACTTAGACATCATGTTTAGGATCTGAATCTGGACCTTAGTTGTGTATGAGACATGCTGCTTATGTGTACTGTTTGTGGAGGTCTTTAAGCCTTTTCCTGTTTATGTGCTACCCCTTATCTGCAGTCCTACTTGTTCATTATATATCGCCCTAGAAAATGTACCTTTAAAACCTGAGGGTCTGCCTAGAAACCCCCCTTTATAGGATAGGAGTCCTAAATTCCTCCGTGACTGATAGAAAGGGACGGGTAGCAGCATGCAATAGAGGTCGTGACCAACACGCGCTTAGTTACCTTCACGGGGTGGGAAATGGTAGATATGAACATGATGACCGGTGCGCTAATACCACGTGTAGCCCCTCTTTGAGGAGTGTCATACCGGGTATTGCATTGATGTGATCCATATTATAAACAAACTTAGGACATCCCTTTACTTTTCATAAATATGCTTAGATTGTAATTCTTTTCAAAATCTAGTTCTTCATTAACTATTTTTCAAACATCTATACTTAGACTTAAATCCCCTATCACTTGAGCCTTACTTGTTTATTTGGTAAATTGTACAAATTCACAAAAATACTGTTTGGTCGGGAACCACACTTGTGGATTCTGAGGGGTTCCTAACACCTTCCCCTTAGGACAATTACAAGCCCTTACCCTATCTCTGGTTATCAACGTAGTTATAAATGAACCCCTTAGGTGCCCTAACGCACCTTAAAATCGTTAGGTGGCGACTCTTGAAAAACGAAAAACCCCTTTCCCAAAAGGAACGATTTGTCTCAACCAATGTCATAAACCCGGACTTCGCGAGGAAAAAGGGGGCGCGGCAATAACTATTAAAGGTGGAAGTCGCATGGCAGGTTTGCTGAAAATAGGAAGGTGAAAGAGATGTATCAAGGCTATGGGGTACAAAGCTTCAAACTTACAGAGGATTTATTTTGAATTGAAGCAAGCCAAGGGAGGAGACATACATGATTCCACAACTAAATAACCCAAATATTTCATCAAATAGTTAAGTATTTTTTTAGAATGAACAACTGATTAAGTAGTTTTCCGTCGTATAATCATGACGAAGAGTAAATACTGTGTATTTACAAATATGTTTTTAGATGATGATATCGTAACGATTCGGTCGGTCGTTTTGAGTATTATAGCCCAATTTTCCATTTATTGCTTATTCTGTGTCCATTTGTGGTTATATGACTTGCCTGAGTGGTTGATTAGGTTCCGGGATATTCCGGGATGAATTTGGACACTTAGTCCCAAGGTTGGAAGCTTATATTGAAAGAGTTGACCGGATACTGGCTTATGAGTAAATGACTATGGAATGGAGCTTCGATAGTTTCGATAACTTTTGGCGAAAGTTGGAAAGCTGAAGATTTGGAAGGTTGATAAGTTTAACCAAGAGTTGACTTTGTTAATACCAGGCTCGGATTTTGGTTCCGAGAGTTAGAATAGGTCTGTTGTATCATTTATAACTTTTTGTGCAAAATATTAGAGGTCAATCGGAGTTGGTTTGATAGGTTTCAACATTGAGTTCCGCCTTTTGAAGTAAGTAACACTTCGAAACTTGGAATTGAGGGTGTGATTCCCTTAAAAATGTGTTATATGGTTTGTATTAGGGTGAAGCACATGCTAGGTGATGGACGTGTGGGCTTGCACCGTGTTAATTGTGACCGGTTGATTCTTTTTGTATTGTATTGTTATGAAGTATTCACTACTAAAAAATTGCCCATTTCAAACCAAAAAAAGTAGTCGGAAATTTCCGAAGGAATCAGTCGAAAATTGCATAAAAATATATTTACAATTTTTATTAATGTTTACGGCGGTTATTCCGTCTACATCCGTCATAAAATTTGGCAGAAAATATCGCGAAGGCATTTGCGACCGATTCGGTTGGAAAAATTAAAAATAAAATAAAAAATAAAAAAGATTGCGACCGATTCGGTCGTTTTGGAGAGTTAGCACCCCGATACCCTGATAACCGTTCCTCCCATGTCTTATTATGTTCATGGAACGAGTCGGAGCGTTGAGTGATGAAAATTGGAGTGTTTTTGGACATATAGTCCTTTAAGGTGAGCTTGAACCTTAGAAATTGGGCCGGAGCGGGAGCTGTGTGAAGACGGATCTGAAATGGAAGTCGACTCTGTTAGCTCCGTTGAGTGATTTCGGGGTTGGGAAGGTGTTCGGAATGTGTTTTTGAGGCCAGACGTAGATTTAGGCTTGAATTGGCGAAAGTTAGAATTTTGGCGATTTCGGTCGATAGGTGAGATTTTGATATCGGACTCGGAATGGAATTCCGAAAGCGACAGCAGGTCCGGAATGTCATTTATGATCTGTGTGCAAAATTTGAGGTCATTCGGACGAGTTTAGACGTGGTTCGGCGTCGGAGGTGAATTCTTGAAAATTCCTAAGTTCCTAGGCTTGAATCTATGCTTATTTGACGATTTTGATGTTATGGAGTGTGTTTCTAAGGCTCGACCTAGTTCGAATAAGGTATTTGGACTAGTTGGTGGGTTTGGTTGAGGTCTCGGGGGCCTCGGGTGTGTTTCGGGTGTTCAAACGGACACTTCAAGGCCAAAAGCCTTAGTTGTTGTTGCTGGTTTTTCTACAGCAGTCAAGTATTCACTGCGATCGCATAAATGGAGCTGCGATCGCATAGTGCTAGATGAGAGGGTCAGGAGAATGCTCTACGCGATCGCATATTTTGGACCGCGATCACATAGTTCTGCTATGTTGGCTTCCGCGATCGCACATGAAGGGTCGCGATCGCATAGTGTTGCAGGTTTGGAGGAAAAATCTGGAGGTTACTCTCTGCGATCGCATAATGCTAATTCCAGAAGGTCCGCGATTGCAGGCACATGTACGCGATCACACTGAAGGTTTTGAGGCACGTAGAATTTTACTCTCCTCGATCGCGACTAAGACTCCGCGATCGCATAGAATAAAACACATGGGCAGATTATTAAACCCCATTTCGAAGCTTAAACCTTAATTCACCATTTTTGAGTTGTGGGATCTCGGGGGAGACAATTTTTGAAGGGCTTTTCACCTGGGTGTTCAAGGTAAGTGATTTCTAACCATCATAAGTTAAGTTCCATGATTCTAATCTTAAATTCCACCCTTAATTCGAGATTTTTGAGTTGAAATTTGGGAAAATTAGAAGAAACTTCCTAGAATGAATTTTGGGGTTTTGATTGGGTATTTGACCTCCGATTTGAGAGATTTTCATATGGTTAGACTCTTGAGTGAATAAGTTTTCGAAAATATAAATTTTACCCGAATCCGAGACATGGGCCCGAGGGGCGTTTTTGTCAAATTTTCTAATTTCGCGTATTAGTTCTGAATTAATTAGTTATTTCGATTTCTGAATTTATATTTATGTTATCCCATTGAATTGAATAGATTTGGGCCACCCGAAGTTGGATACTCGTGGCAAGAGAGTGATTAGCGGTTGAGTTGCACAGTTGAGGTAAGTGGCTTGCCTAACTCTGTGTTGGGGAGTTTCCCTTAGGCATTTTTACTGGTTTTTTCTATAAAAACCCTATGTACGTGAGGTGACGAGCGCGTGCACGGGATATTTTCACTGAAGTTCATTATTTATTTCTACATAATGTTTCCTTTTAAACTCTATTATTACTGTTATCATTTAAATTGCATAATAACTTAAGGTTTATCATGGTAAATTGATTTCTAACTGATTTTCCAATCGTTACTATTCTTTGAAACCGATTTAAAGATTTTCTTCAAGATTTCCAACTAGTTTTTCCTCAAACCCTTAAACTACGTTATTTTGGAGATTTACTTTATATTATGTATGCATACAGGTATTGCGGGCATAGACCTGAGCCTTTCCCTCATTCTGCATTGCATACAGGGATTGCGGGCATAGACCTGAGCCTTTCCTTCATTTTGCATTGCATACAGGGATTGCGGGCATATACCTGAGCCTTTCCCTAATTTTGCATTGCATACAGCGATTGTGGGCATAGACTTGAGCCTTTCCCTCATTCTGCATTGCATACAGGGATTGCGGGCATAGACCTGAGCCTTTTCCTCATACTGCATTGCATACATAGGGATTGCGGGCAGAGACCTGAGCCTTTCCCTCATATTGCATTGCATTGTACCTTTACTTTCTTACAGAGCTTTATATATATATATTGCGTTGATCCGAGCATTTGATTATACCGTTTCTTGCTAGCTTTTATTTATAATTCCTGTCGATTATCACCTGCTTTACTTACTTGTTCTCTATATCTGTTACTTTGCAACCTGACCTCGTCACTACTTGACTGGGGTTACGCTTGGCACTTACTGGGTACCGAATGTGGAGTACTCACGCCCTTCTGTGCATGTTTTCCCCATGTGCAGATCCAGGTCCTAGCACGCGGTATCTCAGCTAGCTTCCAGCAGCAGTATCAGGAGACTCGAGGTATAATATGCAGCGTCCGCAGATCTCCGAGTCTGGGTAATAGAGTAGCTTTTCTATCCAGTTGTACCTATTGAGCAATAAAGTAGCTTGTAATGTATTGTGATATTCCGGGTTCTGGGTAAAGTAACTGTTTATGCCGAGCGGCGTCGACTTTTTTATGATATATTTCACTTACTGTTATTTTACCTATTTCATCTAAATTTCGCTTAAGGTATAAGCTTACCTAGTCGTCTAGATTAGGTGCCGTCACGAGACACAGTCGGAGGGAGAGTTGGGTCGTGACACCATTCCTCATGCTAGTTATACTTTACATGTACTTATCAGTGTTGGTCTTATTGTGAACTTGAAAGCTTGTCTAAATTTCTATACTGTTGGTGAGCCGAATATTGAAGTTTTTTCGAGTTATTACTGTCATTATCATTGTTATATCTATGTTGTCATTATATTGGTTATGACTATACCCTTCTAAGCTCGTCACTGCTTTCAGTCCAAGGTTAGTTTTGTTACTTTTTGAGTACATTGGGTTTGTTGTACTCATGCTACACTTTGTATTTCGTGTACAGATCCAGGTACATCTGGACGCGGTGATTGCTAGATCGTTGTCAGTGCTTGCTTGGAGATTTCAAGATAGATGTTATGACGTCCGCAGTCCTTAACTCTCATTCTTTACATACTTTACTGTACTGTTCTATTATTCTAACACTTGTAGTCTTTGTTATGTTGATACTTAGTAGTGCTCATGTACTTGTTGACACCAGGTTTTAGGATGGTTGAGAGAGTTTTATATACTTTTATTAGATATTTATGAGATTTTCCGTTGTTGAGTTTATTAAATCATGTTTTATTTCAAATGATTAATTGTTATGCGATTTCCGATTTTCCTAGCAAGCGTATTAGGTGCCATCACGATAGGTAGGGGTGTACAAACTGAACCGAAAAACCGCACCAAACCGAAAAGTCAAACCAAATCGATTAAAACCCCGACTAGATTAGGTTTGATTGAGTTTGGTATTGAGTAAAAAAATCCTAACCAAACCGACATATAAATGTATAATTTTTATATACACTTTTAAGATTTTATATAGAACTTTCATTTAAAATGTCTAAAAATATTTGGGATTCTCTTGCGGGATATATAATATTTAATAGTATATGAAGTGCTCTATATTTATTAACCTTAAGTAATGGGTTGTTTGATCACTTTATCATCAAGTGTTAATGAAATGCATCAATCTCTGCGTTCTTCCATATTCACATCATATGTTGAGATCTATTAAATTGTTATTTCTTTTTCGAATGTGAAGTGATTATTATTATTTAGGTATCATATTGATTTTTATGTTTAATTACTAAATTTGGTTAACCTTGAAAGTGTACATCAACGAAATATTAGTCACACGACTAAAATATATTTATTATGTGTTACTAAAAAAATTCTCTCATAAGAATATTTTAATAGATAATATGTTTGTCAAATTTTTATATTTTTATTAAACATATATTTCTTAATTAAAAAATTTAACAAAATAAGATTGAAATAATATTTAAGTAATAAGAAATCCGGAAAAAACCGACTAAACAGAACCAATTTCAAACGGATATAATTGGTTTAGTTTGGTTTTGATAAAAATCGAATTAACTTGGTCTATGTATACTCTAGTGACATGTTAGAATTTTGGAACGCGACAGATATTCAATGACCAACGCTATAGCAAAAGAATAAGTATGAAAGTTGGCTATGCTCCAGACAGCAATAATAGTTCCACAACATGTCAAATGAAAACTCTTTGAAGGAAGATATCAAAGCTATTCTTATAGGCTGAAGCGCTTAATGACATTGAGTGAGAAATAATCGATTGCTGATCAATTCACAGGACCATTAAATTCAAATCTCTGTGTAGAAGTTCCATAAGTTGTAATATATAAAAGCACGCAACTTTTTCTCCTCCATCACTACATACAACCCTTCTTCTAAAACATCACGATTATCTAGTCGTATTAGCTGAAGGGCTGGTTCGTGAAAAAGAGCAATGACGGGTTAAAAGATTTTAACGGCTTTGGTCTAATGGGTCAGGTAAAATAGATGGGTTGGACAGATGTGGATGGAGTTTTAATTAATTTGACTAATAAGACAATGTAACGTCACTAAAAATAAAAAAAATTATAATCGAATTTGAGTTGTTAACTATAGGGACAGATTTGAGCCAAAACCTTAAAGGGAAGGATATAATTGGCTCAATAGGTGGATGGAAGGAAATGTCAAACCAAATGTGATAGTGCGGGGTAGTTTTAGCCCTTTTTTGTATCTTATTTGAGTGTGTTCTGCTATTTCTATATTCTTGGTATAATGTTGTTGTCACGATCTCAAATCTAAACTGGCTGTGATGGCGCCTATCGTGATACTAAACTAGCCAATTCACTGAAAATGACATAATGATTTTCAATATGAATACATAAATTATCTGATATTTCATAATAATTTCCGCTCTTAAGCATTTCAAAACAATAAAAGTGACCAGAACATCTAAACACAACCCCAACATCTGGAGTCAACCGTTATGAGCATCTAAGAAGTAATACAGTCTGATACTAATCCTCTACTACAACAAGTCTGAAAGTAAAGTAAAATGACAGAGTAGGAATGACAAAGGGTTGGCTGCGGATGCCGAGCAACTACCTCAGAATCTCCGAACAATTCTCTAAATGGGGTAGCTCAACTATCGCTTTGCCCCGGTACCTGAATCTACACACAAGGTGCAGGGAATAACGTGAGTACGCCAACTCAGTAAGTAACAACCATAACTAAAGACTTGAGTGCAGTGACGAGAATTTTAAAAATCGTGTGAGCTCATATAATAAATAACAATGGAAATGAATAAATCAAGTCATGAATCTACATTTCCAAATCTTTCATAAAATTCCAGTTTTTCCATTTAAAGTCTCATATAAAACATTTGTTCAACATTATCATTAGAGGCTCAGTGTAAGAAGAGTGAAATGGTAGTTTCATAGTATATAAGCCCCTCGGGCACAGTATCACTCACAAATAAAGCCTCTCGGGCAAGCCTCTCAGTCACTCAGGACTCATCTCTCAGCAGTAAATGCTTACACTCAGCACTCTCACTCAACAGATACCATATAACAACCGTTGCGGCGTGCAACCCGATCCATAAAATAACCCGTTGCGGCGTGCAGCCCGATCCCTATCTATCCTCACAAGTCTGGATCTCGGCCTCACTCAGTCATCCTCACAAGCCGCTTGGGCAACTCATCACAACTCACGGGGACTCAGCCCAACTCACCACAAATCACAGGGACTCAACCCAAATTATCTTTCAATATTCTAAAACGGGGTGGTAAACATATATATATAGTAAACATGTATAAAGCATGACTGAGTTCATATTTTTTATCAAAATAGTGTGAAGACAGTAGTAAGAATACCCCTGAGGGTCTAAACAGATCGGCACAAGGCCCCAAACATGGCATACAGCCCATAATAAAGTAGTCTTTAAAATACAGGATATCATGTGATTTCAAATCAAACACGCGGCTTAATATCCATTATGGGACGGATGAAGTCACAATCTCTATCGATGCACGCTCGTCACCTAGCATGTGTGTCACCTTATTTATCAAAACAATACGAAATACGGGGGTTTCATACCCTCAGGTCTAGATTTACAATCGTTGAATTTTTGAGGTAGGAGGTCGTTCCCCTTTAGTTTATCATGGTTTCATGAGGGGGATGCCCCGAAGAGTTTGTATATATTTCATCCGGGAATGCCCCGAAGTACATGTAAATGAAGGCTTGAGACTGTATGATGCGAGGAAGCATAGAGAAGAATAGGATTTTTATTTTTCTTTTCTTCTTTTATTAGGTGGGGACGACCTTAATCCTCTTTTAATTGTTTATTTTCTTTTTGTGTTTTTCTACCTCAATCTGAGTATTTTTTAAAAGCCGACTAGATCAAGTACGCACCCATAATTTTCACGGGACTCGGGGAATGCCTAACACCTTCTCCTCGAGTCAAATGAACCTCCTTACCCTGATTCTCTGGTGCGGACTTAGTTTGGAGTCCAAAGTGTTTTAAAAAGAAAATAATTTTTTAAAACGGTGACCTGTCACACCGAAACCAAATATCAGGTGGCGACTCTGAGTTAATCCTTTTGAACACAATTTTTGTCACTTTCAATTTTGAAAACCCTTTTGAACTTTACTAAACCTTTTTATTGTTTTTAAGAGGGTTATGTGAAGAGTATGTTAAAAAAAAAGGGGTGTGACACCGAGGGCCTCGGGTGAGTTTCGGGTGGTTAACGGATCAATTTTTGGACTTTGAACTTGGCAGATTTTCTGGTGTTGTTGTAGAGAAATTTTGTTCTATGCGTTTGTGAAGAGTAAATGGGTGAGCTGTGGATTTTTCCCTATGCGTTCGCGAAGGGTAGTTGGAAGTTGGGAGGACCCCAGGTGTTTGTGCTATGCGTTCGCGTAGAAGCGGACGCGTTCGCAATGGTGTGGGTTGGTAAAGCTTCGCGTTCGCGAAGCAGGGACCGTGTTCGCGAAGGGATTTTTGGAGGGGAGGCTTGGTTAGCCTACGTGAACGCGAGGGGTTGGCCACGTTCACGTAGAAGGACCTGGGCAGAATATTTAAATAGAGGACTTCGCGATTTTCAGCTTATTTTCACCATTGTTGACCGATTTTGGAGCTTTTTGAGAGGGATTGAAGAGGGAATCGAAGGGAAACACTTGGAGGTGAGATTTTAGACTTCAATAATCGATCCTATGTTTATTTCCAAGTAATTAAACCTTAAATTAGTGGGATTTAAGCCCAAAATTTGGGGAAATTAGGGCTTATAATTTAGAGACTTTAATTGAGGAGTTGAAGGGGCAATTTTTGTCCGATTTGAATGTTCAGAGTATGTATAGACTCATGGGAGGATAAAGATTCTGATTTTGTGACTTTTATCGAATTCTAAGACGTGGTCCCGGAGGTCGGGTTTGACTGATTTCGGGAATTGTGCTTAATTTTGATAATTTTTGAATGTGATTTGTTCCTTAGCATAAATTGATGGTATAAATCTGATTTTGGCTAGATTTGGAGCAATCGAAGGTTGATTCGAGGGGCAAGAGCATCGCGGAGTATTCTTCGGGCAGGTTTGAGGTAAGTCAGGGCTTGTGTGATTGATTTCGGAGGTCAGTGGGACCAGTTCTTGCCTTTGGCAGAGTTTGCATATAATAATAGTTATCAGGCCAGCATCCAGATGGCTCCATTTGAGGCTTTATATGGTCGACGATGCCGTTCTCCGATTGGGTGGTTTGAGCCTGGTGAGGCTAAGCTGTATGGTACTGACATGGTCAGAGATGCTTTAGAGAAAGTGAAAATTATCCAGGAAAGGCTTCGCACAACTCAGTCGAGGCAGAAGAGCTACACAGATCAGCGGGCTTGAGACGTAGCATTTATGGAGGGGGATCAGGTTATGCTTAGAGTTTCGCTGATGAAGGGCGTCATGAGATTCGGGAAGAAGGGCAAGTTGAGCCCTAGGTATATAGGCCCATTTGAGGTGTTAGAGCGAGTTGGTGATGTTGCTTATAGACTTGCTTTGCCTCCAGCGCTATCAGGAGTTCATCCAGTTTTTCATGTTTCGATGCTTCGGAGGTATCTCGCAGACTTCTCCCATGTGATCGATTATAGTACTATTCAGCTAGATGAGCAGTTGAGCTATGAGGAGGAGCCTGTGGCTATTGTTGATAGGCAGGACCGCCAGTTGAGGTCCAAGACAGTTTCAGCGGTTAAGGTCCAGTGGAGGGGCCAACCAGTTGAGGAGGCGACTTGGGAGTCCGAGCAGGATATGCGGGACAGATACCCACAACTATTCAGCACATCAGGTACCATTCTAGACCCGTTTGTGGTCGAACGTTTGTTTAAGGGGGGAGAATGTAATGACCCAGCCGGTCGTTTTGTGTGTTGGGACTCTGTTACCGTGAATGACTCTTTCCATAGCGACTACTCGTGCCTTATGACTTGTGTGGGCAGGTAGTTCGAGATTC
>MDKH01196724.1:0-18036 GCA_005239495.1 Nicotiana undulata
ATTATCAATATTTGCATTAGATATCATGTTATCTTAGGAATTTACTCTCAGCATGCCTATATTGTTTTTGCCCCTTATCGGTAGTTCCGTAGCAGGTTTCAAGCATTGTACTAAGCATACTGCTAAGAACATTTGGAATTCACGAGAATAGGATCAGCAACTTGAATCACGTTTCTGTATGTTTTGGTTAATAAGTAAAATATCGTTAAAATAATGATTTCTGATTTCTGCAAATGTTTGTGTATTCAGTAAAGCATGTTTAGGTCTTCCTACATTATGCGTGCATTTTAGATACCATGCCTATAGGACTTGCATCCATCATACTCACATAATCACCTGTTCACTAGAGCTAAACCTAAGGAAGTGCATTCTGTATGTCTATTTAACCAGTATCTAGAACATTTCAGATGCCTAGGCAAACTCTAGGACCCCAATTTAAATTTGAAACTCTTTGGACATCGCTTGTTAACTACAATGGTCTAAAATTGGCCATATACTTCTTCCGCAACTCTTTAATCCTACTGTCTTAATGTTGTATTCACACCTGAAATCCTGCCTTAAGTTCTGAAACTCGAGACTCTTTTATGTGCTTGAGTCGTGCTATTTACGTGTACAACCTGTGGAGGGGTTTATAAGCCCATATTTTCTTTTTTATGCTTCCTCTATATGTAGTCCTAACTGTTATTGTATGTCGCTTAGAGTTTATCCTTTAAACCTAGGGGTCAGCCTAGTACTCGCCTTGTAGGAATAGTAGTCCTAAACACCCTCCAGGACTAATAGGATGGGATGGGTAATAGCACGCAATAAGCATTTGTGACCAACACACGCGCTTTAAATAACATTTACGGGGTGGGAAGGGTAGAATGCAGATATGATGACCGGTGCACTAATACCACGTGTAGCCCATCTTCGAGGCGTGACATACCGGGTATTGCATTGATGTGATCCGTATTACTTTAAACCTAGGACAGTTTCTTTTCAAATGTAATTCTAATGTTTTTCTCTAAACCTTTAAAGATTTTCACACCTGTTTGAAAACCCCTCTTATATGAACCTTGCTTGCTACTTGTTCATCGTCCAAATTCACAAAATTTCTTGGTTGGGACCCACAATTATGGATCTTGAGGGGTGCCTAACACCTTCCCCTTGGGATAATTTCAAGCCCTTACCTGATCTCTGGTAATGCAAACTAGTTTATTGGTTATCAACTCTAGGTGCCCTAACGCATCATAAAAATCGTTAGGTGGTGACTCTTCCTTAAACCCTTTTCCTTTAAGGAGTTGTCGAGATGTCATAAAATCCGATCTCTCTGTACATAACCCGTGCGATAGAGAAAGGGGGCGCGACACCATTATGGTCCCGACGGTGGGAAATTCGGGTGTTGACAGGTAATGCCCCCATTGCTCCGCGTACGCGACCCATCTATCACGTTCGCGAAGGAATTTCCACCCTAACCCAGTTTACTCTCCGCGATCGCGAAGAAGTAAACACCAAAAACTAGTAGAAGACAAAAAACCAGATTTTACAGAAAAAAAAAAAGGTCTATAGGCAATCTGAAACTCACGCGAGCCATCGGGGCTCCAAACCAAATATGTACACAAGTCCAAAAACATAATACAAACTCGCTCGCGCGATCAAAACACCAAAATAACATATAGAATTACGAATCAGACACCAAATCAAATGAAATTTTCAATGAAACTTTAGAATTTCGTTTTTAACAACCGCACGTCCGAATCACGTCAAATCAACTCCGTTCATCTCTAATTTGGCAGACAAGCCATAAATATAGTAATGGACCTATACTGAGTTCCGAAATCAAAATACGGACCCGGTATCAACAAAGTTAAACATCGGTCAAATCTTTAAACTCTTTAAACCTTTAAACTTCAAATGTTCGACAAAAAGCGATAACTCGAGCTAGGGATCTCCGAATTCGATTCCAGCATACGCCTAGGTCCTGAAAAAAACAAAAACATATATTTATCGAAAAAGCACTATTGGGATTACAGGTGTTTGGCGAGAAACAAAAGTATTTTTGAGTAGGAGTAAAAGTGTGATAGCCCGATAAATCATCTAGAATTTTAAACATTAATTTTGTATTTCGAAACCTCAAATATCCCATTTTAGCCTTCCTCGATCGTGTGCGCAATCCGTGTCTTTTTCCGGAAGGCTTTTATGTTAAAAATTGATAAAATATGAATTATGTCTTAAAAATTCATTTGTATTGACTTCAGTCAACGTTTTAAGAAAACTGATCCGTATTCGTGTTTTGACGGTCCCGGTGGGTCCATATCGTGCAATAATTAGCCTTGGCTTGCAGCCGGCTAATTCAGTAACAATAGCAAGTAACAAAAGTAAGCAGAAGAGTTTTTGAGTGTATGAGAGAATTGTGAACTATGTGAGTTCGTGTGTTTTGAAGACTGTAGAAGAGAGCAATATATATAGTAGTTCGAAAGTTAGGTAAATAAGGTAAGAATCAAAATTATTCAGTAACTATAGAACTCATAATCAATTAAAGTAAAATCAGTCCAAGTCTTCCCTTAATTAAGAAAATTAGTTCAAACGGTAAAGAACATGTGTCAAGTAAGGAAAGAAATCATATATAGCTGGAGTATAACAAATAAGGAAAGATTTCAAACAGTGCCAGTATAGAACTGGTAATTAGGGCTAGGTTCAGAAAGTCCTAACTAAGGGAACAATATTAAGAATCAATAAATAATGTAGTCAACCACATAATAAGGCAAGAAAATAATTTAGAAGTCGGAAATCAACACAGGATATCATCACAGGAAATCAGTAAAGGGTATCAATCACAGGAAATCAGGGATTCAAATAAAGGTAGTACTGATTAAGGGAAATTTATATAAATTTCTGTGAATAAACAAAAATAGACATAATATAGGCAGGAAGAATCAAATCAGAAACCCTAATAAGCACAATAGGGTAATATTACAATAACTCGAAACATATTCATGAGAAACAGATATTCAGAGAAAAACATTGAAAAGACCATAAATATGTTTTGAAGAAAGTTCCAGAAACCCTAATGGGAAAATAACGAGATGCTTTGAGAAACGAAAGGTTTTTTCATAAAACAAACGAAAATAGCTCAAAAAAACCTCATATATATTACAGATCTAAGAGGTACATGAGAAGAGATTAGGGTTTTCTAGAAAATAACACATAAATAGAGAGACCGGCTTAGAAACCCATAGGTTTAGCCGAAAAATAGAAAGATCTTACTCGATCGAGCCATGGTGGCCTGAGAATGGTGAACACAGGCCCAGTGGGTAAGTGAACGGCCATTGGTACCTTGATGACATCAGAGATGCCATGAATCCGATCATGGAGGAGCCATTGAGGCTAGGGGTGGTGGTGAGAACCACCATTAATACCGGCGAGCAAGCAGCCAGCCGGTGAGTGGAAGCCATGGTTAGGTAGAGAGAGTTTGAAAGAATGAGAGAAGTGTGACGGTGGGTGAGGATGAGAGAATGAGAGTGGTTTGGGGGTATATGTTAGGTTAAATTAGGAAAGGTTAAATCCGGGCCGTTGATAAAAATTGATCAACGGCCAAGATCTAACCAGAACTGGTTAAGTAGATTTAGGAATTGGGCTTGGGGTTTGGGCTAGTTTAATTAAGGCATTTGGGCTGATTTTAATAGGTTGTAATTGAATTAAAAATGAACTATTTGTTAAATACCAAGATAACTTAATTAAAATAATTTTATAAAATAATTACTAATTATAAAAAATGAATTCTATGCATGGAAATAATTTAAAAAATAATTATTTTTGTATTTAAAAATATAAAGGACTAATTTCTAGTAAAAATAGT
Source organism: Nicotiana undulata (assembly GCA_005239495.1). Classification (NCBI taxonomy): domain Eukaryota; kingdom Viridiplantae; phylum Streptophyta; class Magnoliopsida; order Solanales; family Solanaceae; genus Nicotiana; species Nicotiana undulata. The sequence goes on from MDKH01196724.1 coordinate 3,839, forward strand.
ACAAAATTATATGCATGGGCTATAATATTTCAAAGTTATTGCATTTATAGCCAAAAGGTGCCAAATTGGCTATTTATGGAATAATTTGGCCTCAGTAGGACCATAAACAATAAATTAAATCAAGAAATGCTTTTGAAGTCATTTGTGATGCAATTTTATAGTTATTTATTGGAAATAAAATACTGGGCATATTAATAAAAATGTAGGAAAATTATGAAAAAGTACCAATTACTATTAATGCAGGATTTTGAAGGTATATATGCAATTGAAAATATTTTTTGGAAAAATTAGGTATCAACAACTTCTCCTCTTTACCCGGAAAGGATGAAAGAGTTGTCGGATAAAGATATGATGGCCAATTTTTGACCGAGCGAGACGGTTTGGGAGATTTAGGCCGCACCCTGGCTTCTGAGCTGCCTACGTATCCCTGGTTTTACAGGAATCAAGCCGTATGTAGTTCCTGATTCATCGGTGAAATATACTGGTGAAATCGTCACAAGAACGGACGCAACGTCTAAGGATGGGCAGATGAACGATTTATGGGGGAGATCAGGTTTGTTTTAGTTGAGGGAACTGGAGCGGGATTGCTCCCGCTGGGATAGCCGTTGCTTGTCGGGTTACCTGCAAATAAGAATACTACAAGCATATATTGTGCATAAATTTAAACATGATGCAGGTTCCCTTTGGACTATGAAAGTTGTATTCGGACTGTAATTAATGACATCCTTAGAACATGACGTCCTGGGCCATGAATATTTTGATGAGAGATTCGCAGGCCATGAAATGATATTTTCGGGCCATGAAGATGGTGCCTCCGGACTAATATGCCTTTGAATAATGATATGCAAGATTTAGAGAGATCCTCAGGACATGACATGGTGTCTTCCGGCTATGAGGAAAATGTCGTTAGACTATGACACCTTTGGACGAATTGGCTATATTTCAGCCCATGAAATGCAATAATATGACGTTGACAAGAAAAGGCTTAGTCTTGCAAATTGGAGGGCAGAGTTTAGCCCGAAAGAGAAGCGAAGTAAATAATGTTTGAGAGACAGCGCTTAGTCTCAGTGAAAAATTAAATTGGAGGCGGAGCTTTGCCTCACGCATATGAAGGCAGAGATTAGCCTTATGCAAGGGAAGGCAGAGATTAGCCTTATGCAAGGGAATACAGAGATTGGTCTTATGCAAATAAAGGCAGAGATTAGCCTTATGCAAGATAAGGAAGATATTAGCCTTATGCAAAGTGGAGGTAGAGCTTAACCTCATGCAGATGGAGGCAGAGCTTAGCCTCATGCAAATGAAGACAGAGATTAGCCTTATGCAAGGGAAGGCAGAGATTATCCTTATGCAAGGGAAGGTAGAGATCAGCCTTATGCAAGGGAAGGCAGATATTAGCCTTATGCAAATGAAGGCAGAGATTAGACTTATGCAAGAGAAGGCAGAGATTAGCCTTATGCAAGGGAAGGAAGAGATTAGCCTATGCAAAGTGGAGGTAGAGCTTAACCTCATGCAGATGGAGGCATAGCTTAGCCTCATGCAAATGAAGGCAGAGATTCGCCTTATGCAAGGAATGGTATGCACATGTTTTATTTGGATTAACCCACTGGGACGGATTTTCAGGGGTTACAGCAGGGATATGAGTAACATAACCAGCAACTTTTAATATTTCCTACAGTTGGTCAATGGGTTCAGAAATGGCAGTATATTGCTTCGGCGGCCTACGGTCAAAATTAGGTCGAGGTCTCGGAAGATTTTGGTGAGCAGGGGGTGACTGGAAGTGAGATAGTTGAGAGTTGTAAGTGTGATAAACAGGGGCTGGTTGGGAATATCTGGAGGATGTGGGTTGATAAGCAGGTAGGGGAGATGGTTGATATGTTGGTGGGGGTGCTGACTTATATGTAGGCGGGGGTGTTTGGTATGTGAGTGGAGAGGTTCGATATGTCAATGGGGATTTAGGTCCATGTGCAACCATTACAACTCCCACATCTTTCTTCTTGGATATGCCGCTAGACTGTAGGGCCTTGTTCGTAGCTTGTAGTGCCTCAAAATTAGTAACCATTCTTCTCTTAATCCCTTCTTCAGTTCTCTCACCTAACTTGATGATGTCAGAGAATTTGTGATTTTCAATCACCATCAACCTCTCATAATACTGAGGGTCTTATGCTCGGACAAAGAATTTGTTCACTTGTTCTTCATCTAGGGCAGGCCTGACATTGGTTTCTTCAGATCTCTAGCGAGTGGCATACTCGCGAAAAGTTTTGGTGGGATTTTTCTTGAGGTTCTAGATATAAAACACGTCTGGTGCATTCTCTGTGTTGAACCTGAACCGATCCATGAAGTCTGATGCCATGTTCACCCAATTGGACAGCTTCTTAGAGTCTTGGCTGATGTACCAAGAAAAGGCATCTCCCGTGAGGCTCCTCATGAATAACTTCATACAAATCTTCTCGTCTTTTCCCACTCCAACCAGTTTAACACAATAGGTCCTCAGATGGACCCTAGGATCACCTGTGTCGTCGAACATCTTGAACTTAGGAGGTTTGTGACCCTCTGGTAGTTCAACGTCGGGTTGTATGCAGGGATCTTCATAGTTCAATCCTTAAACTCCCTTACTTCCTTCAACACCTTGGACTCGACTAGTCAGCTTCTTGAGTTCTTCGGCCAAATTCTTGCTAAACATATCCTTCTCACAGGATTCAGGTGTGTAAGAAATGGGTTGGGTGGAGTGAGGTAGAGTCTCCACGTAGATGGGGTTGTTATGATAGTCTGGCGCTTGGGTGTAGAGGTGGTCATTTGTGGAGTTTTGCGGTTCAGGGACGATCACTGGGGTGTTTCTCGGAGTGTGGCAAGTATTGTATTGTGGTGGAATAGTCAGATTTTTCAGTGGAGTTGTATGGTGGTGAGTTGTGGTAGGATTCTGTTTGTTTGGGGTATTCTGAGGAGGTACAGGATTTTGGGTGTTTGGATGATTGAAATCTGGAACACTAAGTGAGAAGGATAGATTTTCCAAATTCCGGACATGCTCAAGCTCCCCTTTGAGCTTCAACAACCTTTGCTCGAGTTGTGACATAGCATCGCTATGAACCTGAGTACCGTGACTGTCAGAAGCTTCTGTTTGTTCGGTTGGAATTGTGTTTTCCTTTCTGACATTGCTCAAATCTTCCATTTTGCCTTTGCCTTTGCTTTATCCCTTAGGTGGACTAGGAGGAGGAGAAGGTGGAGGGCCATTGGATCTTGTATGGTATGATGATCATGCCAGAATGGATGAACCAACCTTTCGGGAGGGGAATAATCAAAAGAAGGAAAACAAGAGCAAAAACAAAAGGTAGCCAAGTCAGTGAGAATCATGAAAACATATTGCAGTATTTAAACACGTATTGTAGAAATGTGAATGCGTATCCTAATTTGGGAGCCTCGTTATGCCCGAGGTAGGCCTAGCGACAAGTTAATTTAGAGAAATTAGATGTCAAAATGCCTCATTTCATTAATGTAAAAATAGACGAATCCAAAACGACACTAAAATAATAAGTAGGAGGTAAAGTCACTAATGGCACTTGGCCTTATTACATTGATAAAAGCAAAAAGGAAAACATATCCTACTTGGTCCCAGAAGGACCTTACCCAGATTCGGCATCCTTGATCCCATAGAACAAATTCCCTAGCTCGCGCAGCCCTAGCAGTAGGTACGCTCTAGCCAGGTGTCCTCCTTCATTTCCCTCGGCTTTCTGGCAGTCTTCGACCCTCTTGATGATTTTACCCTTCAACTCTACTATGCCTCGCTCCAAGTATTCCAGCTTCTTGTTGGAACTGATGGCCATGTCTTTCCACTCTTCGATCAAGCTTTTGTTGGTTTCATGTATCTCTCGGTGCTCATTCTCAGACTCGTGGATCCTCTTGCGCAACCAGTTGTACTTGACCTGAGCCTCGGCATTCTCTTCTATGATTCTGTGGCCTCGGCTGATCCCTGGCCTCACTAACCCATCCAAGTCGTCTTCTAACCATGCTGGATAGGAAGGTGCACATCCTGTATGGTACCTGTCTGGTTCAATTGTGTTCTTCTCCATTATGATCTTGTAGTGCCACATGTGTTGGGCTTGGAACTTATAGAGGACGTTGTCATTCTGGAAGTCTGCCCTGAAGTGGTTCATCATATCAACCCTTGGCACAACTTGTTTTCTGCATGCTTGTCTCATGACTCGGAGAGGAAAGTAAGGATATATACCTCTCAACCCGATCAACACTAGGTGTGGTTCATCGTTGGACCTGATGATGAATTCGTTCGTCGGGAACCACTCGAACATCCATTGTACATGCTCCTCAGTTAGGTTGTCGAAGAACTTTACCCATTACTTGGCAGTCTCTGGCTGAGCAAATCTATCGGGAATATATGTCATCCGCTTGGGGTGATGGAAAGCAATGTGATCGTTCCAAGCCCTTCGCGGAAGTTCTTGGTGGTATTGGCCCTTTTGGAGATGTTCTAAGAGCCACAGTTGCATTAACAGGTTGCAACCCTCAAAATGCCTAGCTCTTCTTTGACAACGTTCCAAGGCTCGGTAAATGTCTGATATGATCATCGGGACAATGCTGAAGGCTTGCCCATCAATCCCCTGCATCAAGTCCTTGGTTACCATGGCTAACCTAGTGTGAATCATTTCCCTCTTTGTTGGAAACACGATCAACCCCAGAAAGTAAACAATGAATACAAATACCCTATGGTGTATATGACCCAGAGATGTGATGGAAAACTCGTCGTGATAGGTACGGTATGATTTGATGTGACCGTACCTTTCATACAAGTACTCGAAGGGTATGTATAACTATTTCAGACACTCCAACTCAGCATTCTTCTTCAAATCCATCATTTTCAGAAAACATTTGCCTGTGCGGTTCTCAGGAACCAACAACCCAGGGGTTTCCCACACTAACCCAGCTAGTCCTCCTATCTCTTCTAGAAGCGGTGTCATTTCAATATTCCCAAAGCAGAATACAACTCTTTCGCTATCGTAAAATAAGGTGGCGACCTCAATTAACATGTTGTTTGATTGGATGTCCAGGAGGGATGGTAAATTGCCCAAGTATTTCTTGACGTGTCTCTTATCACTGGAGGGAAGATCTTCCCACTAGTTCAGGAGCATTGGAGGGATATTGCTGATCGTACCGAATCTGGGGACTTCGTGCCTCATATTTCTACAAGACAAAAATAGTTAGGCCCTTGCCCCTGCCAGACTTGACTATTTATACATTTATGATTAGAATACAAGCATTTAGTTCTCCAAATAAATGCACAGAATGTGATTGCGCCCGTTGGGATTATGAAAACCTTGGTGGACTTTGGACAAGGCTATCTTAAAGGGTTATTGTGCGGACGACACATCAACCCGACTAGGTTTGACCATGATGCATGTACAGTATAACAGAGTGAGGTTTCTAAGGGGTTTTAGACTGGTACCCTTGAGCAGACAACTCAAGGGGGAAGGCACGAAACCATCGACTGCACCGCTGATCGACTGGTTTTACTGCAAATAAGCCTTTCCGAATTTAAGGGTGATATAAAATAGGAAGAGCGCAACCACTCATCAAGGGTTGCTATAGGATTTGTATAGGCACGAGTGGAATATGATGTTGAGCATGATTATGCAGCAATAAATAAGCAATAAAATCATGTCGTCATGTATTTGCACGTTATGAAAGTGGTAAATTCAGCAGTTATAATTTAAAGCGGTTACAAAGGAAAACAAAGAAAACATGTCAGTTTTGTTCTTTCGAAAATAAATACTTAGAAGAAATAGATAATTAAATCGCACATAATGGGAAACAGAAAGGGTGTAGATATTAGCAAAGTAAAGACAAATTCATAAAGCAGTTTGAAATGGTAAAATCCTAAAAATCCCCAGAAGAGTCGCCATGCTGTCGCGCCCCATTTTTCTCGCGAAATCGGGATTGACATGTGATAACTCTTTTAAATGGGTATTAAAAGAAGAGAGTTTCCACCTAACGGATTAAGGTGCTTTAGGGCACCTATTGCAAATAACTGAGATTATACTAGTTTGCATCACCAGAGATCGGTTAAGGGCTCAAATTACCTCGAGGGGAAGGTGTTAGGCACCCCTCGAGGTCCAAAACGGTGGGTCCCGGCCGAATTTTAAACAATGTGGGATTATACAATTAAAGACTAAGCGAAAAGAAAGAGATTAGTATGCTAAGTTTCTTTTGGACAAGCATGTTGATTTCTAATTCTAAGTGAATTAAATGTAACGACTCGGCCGGTCGTTCCGTAGAATTTGCATAGCTATTCCTATTTTTTCCTTGTCATGCCTTGTCTATACTGTTTAGGATGTGTTGGAGTTGGTTGGTTCTGGTTTGGAATGGTTGTAGTGAGAATCGAGACACTTAGTCTCTTAAAGTTGCCTTGTAGTTGGAAAAGTCAACTGGGAGTTGACTTCTTGGTAAACGATCTCGGAATGCAGATTATATGGCTCGGTTAGCTTCGTTAGGTGATTTGGGACTTAGGAGTTTGTTCGGAATGTAGTTTGGAGGTTCGGGTGTAGATTTAGGCTTGAATTGGTGAAAGTTAGTTTTTGGCAATTTCCAGACGGTAGTGGAAAATTGGCTATCAGGGTCGGAATAGAACTCCGCAAGTTGGAGAAGGTCCGTAATGTCATTTTGGACGTGTGTGCAAATATTTAGGTCAATCGGAGGTGTTTTGCATGGTTTCAGCATCGTTGGTGAAATTTAGAAATTTCAAAGTTCATAGGCTTGAATTTGATGTGATTTTGGTGTTTTTGCGTTGTTTTTGGTGTTTAGAAGGCTCGACTAAGTTTGAATGAGGATATGGGATGTGTTGGTATGTTTGGTTGGGGTCCCGAGGGACTCGGGATGGTTTTGAGTGATCAGCGGGAAGTTTGGAAATTTAGTTGCTGCTGAAGTTGTTGTTGCTGTCATTTCCGCACCTGCGGATATTGGACCGCAGGTGCGAGCCATAGAAGCGACAAGGGGGATTGCAGGTGCAGTATGAGGCCATCAGGGGAAGAACCGCAGATGCGGTTAAATGGGCACATCTGCGGGATCGCAGGTGCGGCACCGGGTCCGTAGGTGCGAGTTTCGCCCATTTAATGAGAAACCGCAGATGCGGTATATTGACCGCAGAAGCGGTCCGCAGGTGCGAGATTATGGACCGCAGGTGCGAGATGCCTGGACAAAAAGTATATCAAAGGTCCTTAGCGAATTTTGGTCTTCTTTTCACAATTTTCATACGGGTTTGAAGCTTTTGAAGGGTTTTTGAAGAGGGAAATCGATAGTTCTTAATTGATGTAAGGTTTTTGGACTCTAAACTCGTTTATATGTGATTAAAGGTCTGATTAATGGTGAAAATTTGGGGAAATCCAGTGCAAAAATGGGTAATTAGGGATTGAGATTAAGAGACCTGAAAATGGGAATTTGAGGGGTCATTTGAACTCCGACTTCAGTGTTCTTGGTATGTATACTCTTGTGGGAGGATGAGGATATTTATGGTGTAAATTGTATCGAGTTCCGAGACGTGGGCTCGGGGGTCGGGTTTGGCCAATTTTGGGATTTTTGGTTAATTTTGATAAATTTCGATTGGGTTTCGTTCCTTGGTATATTATAATGGTATAAATCTGATTTTTGGTAGATTTGGAGCACTCGGAGGCCGAATCTAGAGGCAAGGGCACTGCGAAGTAGTATTTTAGCCGGTTTTGAGGTAAGTAACGATTGTAACTCTAAACCTGCGTGTATGAAACCCCGATATTTTATATTGTTTTGGTAAATAAGGTGACGCACATGCTATGGTGACGGGCGTGTGGGCGTGCACCGATAGGGATTGTGACTTGGTCCGTCCCGTAGCGACTATTAAGCCGCATATTCAATTTGAAACCTTACGATATTCTGTATTTTAGACATTTATACTTGTTTATGGGCTATAAGCCATGTTTGGGGCCTTGTGCCGACCTGTTTAGACCTTCAGAGGTACTTTTACACTATTCTCACACTATCCTGATAGATCATTTGTGAACTCAGTAATGTTTTCTACTTGTTGTTATTTTCACTATTATTACACTGTTTTGAAACTCTGAGAGGTATTTTGGGGCTGAGTCCCGTGAGTTGAGATGAGTTGCCCAAGTGGCTTGTGAGGATGACTGAGTGAGGCCGAGAGCCGAGTATCTGAGGGTAGTTATAGATCGGGTTGCACGCCGCAACACTATATATTATATATTATATATTATATATGGACCGGGCTGCACGCCGCAGCAATATACATTATATATGGATCGGGTTGCACGCTGCAACAATATATATATTGGATCGGGCTGCACGCTGCAGCAACATCCCAGCGAGCACAACCGACTATTATATGGATCGGGCTGCACGCCGCAGCAATATACATTATATATGGATGAGGCTGCACGCCGCATCAATATATATATTGGATTGGGCTGCACGTTGCAGCAACATAGTGCTTGGGTTGTAGGAGCAGCGTATGCTATATGGATCGGGCTGCACGCCCCAGCAATATATGTATATATATATGTATTGGATCGGGCTGCACGCCGCAGCAGTTGAGTGAATATCTGGTACTTGTTGAGTGAGAGTGCTTAGAGTGATCATGGCATACGGATACTGGAGATATGAGTGACTGAGATACCTTGTTATGAGTGATATTGTGCCTGAAAGGCTGTTACCTTGTGAATTTTACTGTTTTTCTCACTCTTCTTTATACTGAGCTTTTCTAACCAAAGTTGAATTAATGTTTTTACAAAAAATATGATTTATAAATGCTCGTCACTGCACTCAAGTTTTTAGTTACTTTGGTTACTTACTGAGTTGGCGTACTCACGTTACTCCCTGCACCTCTGTGTGCAGTTTCAGATACCAGACCAACTCGCTAGTTGACTTCTCGTGTGCTTCGGAGTTGACCAGGGATCGAGGTAGCTGCTCAGCGTCCATAGCTGACCTTCCTTCCCTTCCTATTCCTAGACTTTTATTGTTATGGGCATGTATTAGTGGCAAGGATACATTTTTATACTTTGTATTTTCTACATTAGATGCTCATGACAGTTGACTCCCGAGATCTGGGGGCGGTTTTGATTGTTTTTCTTGGTTGTTAATCCTGTTGAAATTGTCTTAAAAGTGAATTTTTATCAGTTTATGAGTTTTATATTTCTATAAAACAGACAAATGTTGACTTCACTGTGTTAGAGGGCTAGCCTAGTTTCACGATAGGCACAATCACGACCCTTATTGATTTGTGGTCGTAACAGTAAGCGGTTCATCAGCATTATTAGTTCCGAAGGATTAGGCGTAAAGAGGTATACATTGGACGTATAAAGAAAAATATTTCATTAATAAAAGGATGTTTGAATTCAACACTTTGAAGAAAGAAGGACCTATGTAAAAGTCCATTAACTGAATGTAAAACGTTACATTAACGAAGATTAAAAAAAAACACTTTTGAAAATAATAGTTGAATAAATAAGCTACCCCAGATATAATAAATGCAGAGGAAAAGATGACGCGGTTGTGGTTAGATAATTAATAGGGTTCCTAAATTTTTAAGCTTAATGGATCAACTCCCGTGCAAAGTCTGCTAAGACTTTTATAGCCAAAAGTGCAATGGTTATTCAGACAATTTGGGTATCATGTCCGCTATCCTCATTATTATCTTTAAGTTGTTATCTAAAGCGCACTAGTCAGTTATAAGTCATGCATTAGTAAGCCTACCCGTGCCATTCTTATAGTCTAGGAGGCTTTGGACACTATCTAAAGGAAAGTTCTAGACTAAAATAAAGCTAAGACTACTACTTTTAATTTAGCTAAGCGTCACATAAGGCAAATAGGTAAAGACTCGACCAAATAACACACAAGACAAGAAATGGCTCTTGGCCTCTAAATTTATTGAATATTAAATGATTAGTTAATATAAAAAAATGGTCAAGTGTACTCTAAATTATGATAAGCCTCATTGAAATACTTAGGTGTAATGCAAAGAAATGTTCAGCCTCCTTGCCAATACTCAGGTTCAAATTCTTGGTAAAACAATTGTTCTAGGCCTCCGTAACTTTATATGCACCAGAAATACATGGAAGCATTCCAAAATATCATAAACAAACATCTTAACAAAGGACACGTAAGGATATTGTTCCCTAAAGGCATGCTGTCTATCCAGTTCATTTATCTAGTAACAACTCAGCGATGCCAAAGAAAGCCAACCAAAGAGTAGTAATCACAAGAAAGTGCTATAGTAATAGTTAATAGCAAGTAAAGAAATGACCTTCTCCCGTCTAGTGCCAAGAGTGTCAATATTTATAGTTTTAAATAAAATAAAGGTTTGTAATTAGGAAGGAAAGAAATAAGTGAAAAAAATTGTGTATCATTACAAGGAAATTTTCTTTTCTTTTTTTTGGTCAAAAGGATGTTATAGAGAATTAAACACATACATTAGGACAATTTACAAGATGCATGAGAGGCATCGTAGTTACTAAATTGGAGTTTGCTACAAAGACCCCCGGATGGGAATCATTACTATATAGATAGTTAGGGCTAGATAGATCCCTACTATTAGTACTAGATAGAACACTATTAATACACAAAGTAGTCATAGCAGAGGGCGTTGGTGTTGAGCTGCTGGAGTTTAATTTAACTTGCCTCCTTTGTAGTGGACCGTTGTGATCCCGGTGGTAAGAAGGCTCTGCAAAAGGTGGTGGGCTCCCAAAAAGTATGCAACTCTCATGTGCGTGCATGGCTCCATGTTTAGCTAAACTATCTGCAATACCATTTTGCTCTCTGTAGATATATTGTAGACAAGGGTTATTGGTGATTATTGCTAACTACCAAGATACTGAAGTATTGGAAAAAATTAGTTCCCTATAAATTTGGAAATCAAACGTCTTTCAAATCCGAAAATCAAAAGAAACACTCAGTAATTTGAACTTCCAAAAACACAATCTGATTAATATCAAAAAGAAAGAATAGACGAAGCACTTACCTCAAAATCTATCTAGATTCATCTAATGGATGCTAAAATGGAAAGACGAAATTGCGTACATGACAACGATTTGGACATAAAATGAAGCTAAAATCTTGGTTCCGAATCGAGCTCAATCACAATTTCGATACCTAATTAATTAAGGAAAGAAGTAAAAAAGAAAAAGGAAAAGAGGGAAAGAAGAAAAAATAAAATTAAGGAAGCAAATCAAAGATGTAATAAAGAAAGAAATGAAGAGAGGTTAGCAAACAGGAAATTTATGCTTTTAATTTCCCATAACTCGGCCAAACAAGCTAAAAATTGTGGCTAGCTTAGAAACTTTGAAAGTCTCGAATTATTTTTGTTACTCATACAGAGGGTATCCTACATCAAACAAATTTCATCAAGCTAACTGCATTTATTTTTCTGCAAACATTATACATATTTCTATAGCTTTCCACATTTTTTAACATGTATTTGCAATTTATTAGGATTTTAGTTATACTTCAATCGATGGGTTTGCCATTTAATTTATTGGTAATGATAATTTGATCCATCTCGATGGATTTAGCTAATTGAACTAAAAAATTTATAGTATATTGACTTTGACAGCGTTAAATTCTGTTGTAGCCTCTTTTTACCTAGCTATATTATGTTAGAAACCTATTTACTCCCATTAGACGTTTTAACTTCATTATAATTTGATATATATATTTATTAATTATATACAAACTAGTATAAAATTAGTATCCCTTGACAATAGCTTTTAATTTGATAAATTCCTTTAACTGATCCCCGTCCCCAGCCACTTTGAAGCTTATTTTAATTGATTTGGAAGAGATAAAGAAAACACTAGTTCATTTTCTTTTCCCACTAGTTTTGGTATGTGCGTGTTGCGCGTGTATACTGCGTCAATCAATAAAGAATTTATACGAAAGACTATATTTTTGAAAAATACCAGTATATTTTAAACTAAATGCAAATTTTAAAATGATGAAAAAAATGTTATTACATTGACTTGATTGCTAAATTCAATATGTTGAACATGATGATCAATTTAGTCAAATTAGTTGTACAAATTAACATGATGTATAAACCTTTTTCTAATTATCTTGTAAGGGATCGATAAATAACTTTTAGCTTAATTCTAATTATGAAGAAATAATTTGCATTCTCAAAAATAAAAAATAATATCTGATCCTAATTTGTCAAGATTCTAAAATAAATGATATTATTATAGGTAGAAAAGAGAAGTTGAACTACTTTTCATAAACTTCTTCACTTTTTCAAGTATTAAAAAAGTGATCGGTATAATAAGAAACATGCTCTGTGTTTTCTCGTTTTTCTTACTTTTTGGGATTCTTATCTTAGCTATTTTTTTTAAATCATTGATATTTATAGATCTTTCGAACATAGTGATTGAATTTGTTTTTTGTAACTTAAGTGCATAAAATCTTGGTTGTCATCCACAATTTATTGAAATCGTAGGTAAGTTAAGTGGACTTTTCTTTTCGTGTAAAAAGTTTGTTCGGATTCTTTTTCGTTAAAGTCTAAATCTTTTTTATACCACGTTTGCCAATTCTACACGGAATCTACCAAAGATGGCCTTGAAATTTTAAGAGTTCACACTGATTAGGAGTATTTTATATATATATATATATTATAGGAGAACAAAATGACAAAAGTTATCGTTATCTGAAAGTACCAATTATATTTATCAAAAATTTAAAATATTAAGTGTAGTAACAAGTTTACATGATACGCTTGCTGCTTAATTAATTTTTTATTAGATATAAAAGTTGTTCAACTAAGGAAATAATTTATATAAGTTATTTTAATTGATTTTTTTTTAAAGCTCTAAATAATAGAACTTCCTAAATAATTCAAATAAAAATATTAAATATGCAAAGTTGTATTTGATTTTGTAATATTAAATATTAAATAAATAGTTAAATGACAATTTTTCTTGCCTAATTAGTTACTTGGCGTAAATTATTCAAGAACAAAAAGAGATCGAAATTCCTAAATATTAGGAGTTTATACATAGTTCAAATACGGAAAGGTCTAATGATAAAATAAGTCAATTTTAAAATTCTAAATAGTAGGTCAAACGACTATTTCGCCTAGTGTGAACTCTATTTTAAAAGGACATAAAAGTCGGACGACATTTTATTAAAGGTATTTGGGCTTTTAATATAATTGTATAGATATAGATAGATTGTCACGATCCAAATTTTCCTCTGTTGGGTACCGTGATGGCACCTAGTCTTAGGGACTAGGTAAGCCTAACAATTCACTGAACAACAACCATAATAAAGAAAATATACAACAGTCTCGATATGGAATCTTGACGAAATTACAATTTTCCAAAACCCGGTAAATACAAGTCATAAGCTCTACGAATTCTTTCTACAAAATCTACATACAACTGTCTAGAAATGAATAAGTACAGTTGAAATAAACAGGAAAGTGACTCCGAAGCCAGCGAACGCAGCAGCAGGTTTACCTTGAGTCTCCTCATCAACGATGATCCATTCAGCTACTAACGGTCAATACGTGGATGAGCACACCACAACGGTGCCCAGTAAGTATCAAGATTAACCTCGGTGAAGTAGTGACGAGGACTAGTCTAGACCCCACTGGTCTAATAAGTAAAAGACATAGGTGTGAAAACGACCGAAAATATAATATCTATCTAAAGATTTTTTGATATAAATAACGGTACGATAGAATAATACGGAAGAAAAATTCAGCAATTAAGTCAACGGACAACATAAGAGAAATACGCAAAGGAAATGGAGAGAATGCAAGTTAACTGTCGGGAATCACAACCCAATAAGACACTAGCAACTCGGTACTGCATCCAATTATTCACGTCGGGCCTTAGCCAATAAACTCAATAAAGCTGGTCAAAACTTTGAGTGGAAAGCCTTTAAATCGGGGGTCTATATTGAAAGTTTTGAAAATATAATCCTTTCGGAATAAAGTAATCTTCTTTGAAACATACTTTCTCTGAACATATGTTTATATCTTTATAAAGAGGAATCTTTAAAGCATAGTTCCTTCAAAATATGTGGTGTTCAAATATACTTTCCCAAATACTGCTTTCTCAATTATCATTTGTTCAAATATACTTTCTCAAATGCTGCTCTTTCAATTATCATTTTTCTGCAAGACAAATAATTTTCAAATATACTTTTCAATATATATATATATA
>MDKH01182617.1:0-30542 GCA_005239495.1 Nicotiana undulata
CCCCCCCCCCACACACACAGATATATATATATATATATATATATATAACGCCATCTGGTCATGGGTCAATATACATGAATGCAATGCATAAGAAGTACGTCAATAAAATATTTCGGAGTGTCATAAGACCATTATGGGAAATACACTTTATCAACTTACGTACTTTCTGATACCCGTGAATAGATGATAGAATAATATGGCACATAGGGAATCAAGAACATAAGGATCTCTAGTATTTCTATGAATAGAGTCATTTATGGAAATTGTGCATTTGCTCGTTTCGTTTGTGACATATAGATCATACCAAAAGAACGAAGGGATAGCCTTAACATACATGAACTGATTCTCTTTACAATCCCTCCAATACACGTTGTTTCCGACAAAATATGTAACGACACATCACAGTAAAGGAAAGTCCGTATGATATTCTTTGAGAAAGATTACACAGTACTCTCTTAGAATCGCAAAATCCTGTTTCCATAACATTACTTAGTCTATGTATGAAAGATTGAAGCCACTTCACGTTGCTAAGATGATATGGTATTATTCCTTGAAATGATGTTGAAGATCCGTTTCTTACCAAATGGAAATTAGAGAGGTCTTTATGATTTATATGGTGTGGGCCCCACATCTAATGACTAAGCCACATAATAAACTTAAGTGTGACACCTCTCAATCATAACTCAAGACTCATTAAGTTGGATTTATCTTGTTGCCAATACATCATTAATCACACGTGGATTTTTTTCTCTTAACAATCATCCAAATAACTATCCACAAAATTCAATTTACAAGTTAATCTCCACTTAAAAATCCATAATTATCAAATTATCCACATAATCAAGAATTATCTTAGATTACTTAAAATACTATTCACTTTTAACATAATTTATACACCTCACTATCATTGGCATGTGGTACCTTGAATGGCATTAGTCCATAAATATCGGGTATTATAGCTCGGACAGTATTTATCCCAAAATGTCAAACTTTGACGAAACTCATTTTCTTCGATTCGCTTACCCTTTTACCTTCACGAATTTACTTATCACTTGTGTGAAATAGCGTAATACTTATAATCCCAAAATAATCTCATTCCCGAACTTACGTCGATTAACTTACGATGAAACTTTAACGTACGAGAATACGGAATGTAACATCTCATTTTCGAGCTTTCATCAATTTACTTATGGCGTACTTCTACGTACGAAAACGTGGGGTGTAACATTTATGGCGTACTTTCACGTAAGAAAATATGGGGTGTAACATTTAGGTACATCGATCTCTTGATTATGGTTTGGCAGGAAACCTAAAAAATGAATTTATGTTCCTATTAACTAATATTTTCAGTGAATTGGAGATGGAATGCTTGTGGAGTTGTAGTATCAATTTTTGAGATTGCACGGGTCATGAATTTGTCAAAGTGAAGCATCTTCAAATATTAGTTGTTGCTAGAACGCAGAATTGGGTAGTATAATATATGTTAATTCTTCTCTTTTTTACTTAACTCCGGTGCATTGTCTTCTCCTTTTTTGCTTAACTCTAGATTGAGTTATCTTATCAAATAGACCGATAACCGAACTGATAATGATCGATAATCGATTAACTGATAATCAATAACTAATATCTTATTTATTTGATTTTCGATTTATCATATTTATAAATCGATAATCGATATGCTAAATCGATAATATTCATTACCGAACCGAACCAACCGATGCTCAACCCTGAGTTCTTATAGTGCACCACCGACACGAGATTCTTACTGTGGTTATTCCAGTTACCCAGTACAGACTTAGTACAAGCAGTCCTGACCTCAGAGGGGTTGTTATGAGTGCGGTGATACTAGACACATCATGAGAGATTGTCATAGAGTTGGGAGAGGTGGATTTCATCAGAACACTCAGGGCTATGTGCCTCAATGTATTTACTACCCCATGTGCACAACCAGTCAGGGGTGATGGAGAGGCGGGTAGAGGACGCCCTAGAGGGGGATGCCCATCATGTTGATATATTTGCTATGGGGTAGGTGAGGCCACTACACGAGATGGTGTCGTTACGGGTACGATCCCGATTTGTTACAAAGGGATATTTCTCCTTAATTTGATTCCTTTCTTAATATTGAGCGAGTCCCCATGTTATGCTCTGCTTATGGGTGAGCTTCGTTATTTTGTTACCTACTTATATGTTTATCCATGTTGGGAGATTCGATGATGTTAGCCTATGTCTATCATTTTTATTTTGTACACTATTGAGGACTATAATTCCAAAAGTGACTTTCTATTATTCTCTACGATGGGTTTTGATATGATTTCGGAATAATTAATTTTAATTTTATGAATTATATGCCATATTGGTATGGGGTTCATTATGCATTGTGAAAAATGTTTACGAAATTAATGAAAAAGAAGAAAGAAAGGAAAGGGAAGATTTGAATTGGCACAATGTGCAAAATACTTGTGATACAGAGTTGAGGAGGAGATCCTGAGATTTTTATATGATGTGAAATATTTAAATTGGGCTACAAGCCGTGGTAGAAGTCATATAAGGACAAGGTCCTTGTGGTGAAAATTTTATGAGTTTATATTCTTCCTTTGTGAAATTAAATTTGTACTATAGTATTAATAGGGAGTCATGCCTGTTAGACTTATTTGATAATTCTTTTATGTGATATTGTGCATATTTAGCCATATTCGTGTTGTTAATATCGAGTTTTAGCCTATGAAGTGACTGCCCAGGCGGCGTTATGTAACGACCCAACCGATCATTTTGGAAATTTAAGCCCTGTTCGGTGGTATAAGGCCTTGCGCAACTTCACATTATGTATATCGACATGCGTGCATGGTTGGATTCAATTACCAGATGATTCAAAGTCGAATTGGAAGAAAGATTCTAGTTTTGGAAGCTTAAGCGGTGCGAATCTGACCGGAATTTGACTTTTTGTGCAAACGACTCCTGAATGAGTTTTGGATGATGTCAGCAGCTTCGTTGGGTGATTTTAGACTTAGGAATGTGTCCAGAATGTAATTTGGAGGCCCGGAAGTTGGAATAGGTTCGTAGTGTCATTTTATGACGGGTGTGCAAAC
The DNA here is from genome assembly GCA_005239495.1 of Nicotiana undulata. NCBI lineage: Eukaryota > Viridiplantae > Streptophyta > Magnoliopsida > Solanales > Solanaceae > Nicotiana > Nicotiana undulata. Next base: position 3,087 of record MDKH01182617.1, read on the forward strand.
GTTCAGGTCATTTAGACGTGGTTTGGTAAGTCTTGGCATCGTTGGCGAATTTTGGAAGTTTAGAAGTTCTTAGGCTTGAATCCGAGGTTGATTCGGTATTTTGGTATTGTTTTGGGTTTTTCGAAGGTTCGACTAAGTTTGGGTAGTGATATATGAGTCGTGAGAATTGATGGTCTAGGTCCCTAGGGGCTCGGGTGAGTTTTTGATGGGTTTGGGTTATGTTGCGCTCGTTTTTCTTATGTTTCAACGTTGTTTTTCAAGCATAAATGGTACAATATTAAGTAAATGAGATTCAATTTCTATTTTGATTGAAGCATTAGATATGTATCGTAATTATGGAGCTATAGAAAAAAGAATCGTCGAATTTGGACATCGTATAAGGAAGTTATGCTCATTTTAGTGTCGGAGAAGAGAGCTGGTGCTGGTGTTTCGCAGATGTGAAGTTGGGTCCGCATCCGCGGAGCTGCAGGTGCGCAAAATGGTCCGCAATTGCGGAATTGACAGCTGGAAATGCGCAGGTGCGGGTATTTTGGTCGCACATGCGAAAATCCCTGAGTATAACAAAACCAGACCGCGTCATTATAGTATTTTCAGCATACACTTCTAGATCTCCGATTGAGGTGATTTTCGCGGCGTTCTTATCGTCTCTCCGGGGGGATAACTATCTAAGTATAATTTTTGTATTTAATATGGTTACAAAAGTTCTTTTTTGAATTAATCCATGTTTTGATTGGAGAATTAGGGATTTTTATCCAAAACTTTTCTAAAGAGAATACTTGGGTCTGAGCATCGATTTGGTATCGGAATTTGATGAACTTAGTATGGTTGGACTCGTAATTGAATGGGTGTTCGGATTTTGTAAATTTTGTCGGGTTCCGAGGTGCGAGCCGTGGTCGACTTTTGGGTCGATTTCTAGATTTTTATAAATATTGAAACTTTATGATCCGCAATAGTTCCTTATGTGTTTTATTTGTGTTTTGAAGTTATTTTGATTATATTTGAGCTGTTCTGAGGTCTTTTCACCTGAGGAGTTCATTTTAGAGTACCGAGTTGTCGTCTTTGAGGTAAGTATCTTGTATAACCTTGTGTGGGGGAGTTTCACCCTAGGATTTGAGTCTTCTATGTTGATTGTAGCCCGTGTACGCGAGGTGACGAGTGCTTGCTTGGACTTATTTGTAGGAGGTTGGCCTTTTAGGGTTCTTCGGTTATCGTATTCCCTATGTACGAGCTTGTACTTGTTATGACTGTGTTCCTAATTGCTAGTTTCATCTCTACCTGCTTAAATTAGAATTACTTGCTTTTAGATTCACTTTATTGCTTACTTGATCTTAATTGACTTAACTGAAGATTTTACCCTTCTACTGTCGTGCTATATTTTTCATAAACTACCTATTTAATTGGAATTAGTATTATCTCACCCTATAACTGTTTAGCATTAATTGGAGTTATAATTATCTTTTGCGTCTTACCCTTATTTGAATTTTTGAAAAATCTCTCGTAATTGCTCAACCTTAAAAGGAATTTGATAACCTATATGTTAGTCGATTTGCCTTTATTTGGAATTAACTGACTTGTGTTGGCTTCTTATTGTTGACTTGAATATTTTAGATTCGTTGTTAGGTCTTGTTTCTCCCTGGTTAAGATATTTTCTTTACGCTTGGTATTTCCCTTCAATGGTTATTCCTTGTGAGTGTGTTATGTCGTTCTTGTATTGATTTGCTCGTCGTATATTGCATTTCTATCATAGGTTGCTTTTGTATATGTTGTGGCGATGTACAATGTAGTTTGTCGTGTTATAGTTGTTATCCTTGTTGGTTGCATTGCATATTTACTTTGGGGACTATGTACGTATTCTGGGAGATCCCCCTTGCACTGCATATTTACTTTGGGGACTACGAACGTATTCTGGGAGATCCCCCTACACTGCATATTTACTTTGGGGACTACGGACGTTTCCTGGGAGATCCCCCATGTACTGCATATTTATTTTGGGACTACAAATGTATTCCGGGAGATCCCCCAGCACTGCATATTTATTTTGGGACTACGGACGTATTCCGGGAGATCCCCCTGTACTGCATAATAAATTTGGAACTACGGGATGGGATCCCGATAGATTCACCTGTTGATATAACTGTGTCCGGAACTGTTAATCTTCTACGCTTAGGCGTTACAGGGTGACCTATAATCGAAGGATATTTACTTCAAAAATGTACCTATTTGAAAAGTATTTATCTTGAAGAAACTATGTTTGAAAGATATTATTTGAAAAGTATATTTGAAAAGTATAGTTGAAAAGCATTTACCTGTAAGAAAACTATGTTGGAAATACTATTGTTTGGAAGGTATGTTTGAAAAGCCTTTATCTTGAAGAAAACTATGTTTGGAGGATATTTATTGGAAAAGTATATTTTAAAATCTTTAATCTTGAAGAACTACGTTTGAAGATTATCTTTCTGCAAAGTATATATATTCGGAGGAAGTATATTTCAAAGAAATTTTCTATTTGAAATGATTATATGTTAAAGATTTTAATATAAACTTGCAGGTGAAAGTTTACACTTGAAGATTTGACCAATTTATTGGGGTTGTTGGCTAAGGCCTGATGTGGGAACTATTGTAGTATTGAGTTACTACTTGCCCTTACTGTATTGTGATTTTTCGGATTTGGGTTGTGTTCCCATCCATCCTTCGGAGTATTATTTTGATTTACCCTTGTTGTTTGTTGTTTTTCCTTCTTTATTGTAGTTGTTATGTTGTTAGGCAAATTGTGTAGATATTAGAAAGATGTTATGTTTCCATTATTTCTGTACTTATGCTTGTTTAGTTATTAGACCAGTGGGTGTCTTGACTAGTCCTCGTCACTACTTCACCGAGGTTAGTCTTGATACTTACCGGGCACCGTTGTGGTGTGCTCATTCTACACTTCTGCACATTTTGTGCAGATCCAAGTATTGATCGTTAGTAGCTGTGCGGATCCTTGTAGAAGAGACTCAAGGTAAACTTGTCGCCGCGTTTGCAGGCTTCAGAGTCATCTTCTTCTCTTGTTTCAACTATTTTACTCATTTCCGAACAATTGTGTTTTGAAGTGTAGTTTACTCTGTAGAGCTTATGACTCGTACTACTGGTTTTTGGGAAATTTCAAATTTTGTAAAGATTTCTATATCGAGACTGTTGCATTTCCTTTATTATTGTTTTTATTCAGTAAATGTTAGGCTTACCTAATCTCAAAGATTAGGTGCCATCACGATACCTAGCGGAGGGAAATTTGGGTCGTGACACGTTAAATGTGACTCATTAATTCGAGTAAATAATTATGAGGTCTTAAAGGCTCACTCGTTGCTGTCAGTTGTGAAAATTTGAAACGAGATTTTTGTTAATATGAGAATAATTGAGAATGCTCGAATTAATTAGGAACAACTATTATGACTAGAGATCTGGTTAGGGGCATATGTATAATGTTTGTGTAGGTATGAAATTGCTATAATCGGTTGAGACTAACAAAGTAAACATAATATAGGCGGAAGAAGCAAGAATCAAAAACCCTAATAAGCATAATAGGGTAATATCACATAAACTCATAATGTATTCATGAGAAACAACTATCCATACAAATCAACGAACAAATATGACACGACAGCCTCAGAACCTAGGATTAAAACCAAAAGAGTTAAGATTTTAACACAGTAAATCAGGTAAAAGGGGAAAACTTACATAAAATTCTTAAACGCAATAGAAATTATAGAACAACACTTAAAAATCAGAGGAACAGTCGTTTTGAAAAGGGGTTAAGAAACTCTAGTTGTGAAGACGAAGAGATGTTTTGAAAAAATCATAAATATTCCTAGGGAAAACAGTAAAGTAACTCGGAATACACTCAAATCACTTATAGATCTAAAGAGTCGAGAGATGAAATTAAGGTTTCCGAGAAGAACAAACCAGAGATGGAGAGATTCCGGCTTAGAAGGCATGGATCTAGCCGAAAATAGGAAAGTCTTACTCAAACGGGCCAAGGTGGCCTGAGAACGGCAAGAACAGACCATAGGTGTGAGTTGAACAACCGCTGGTCCCTTGAAGACCTCATGGTAGCAAGAATCCGGGCATGGGGGGAAGCCAAGGAGGCTAGGGGACAGTACCACAGGATCCTATATCATTTAGGATCAGGTTCCCGTCGATGGTGCTCCAACGGGACAGGCTCAGGCACCGACAGTGGCTATTGTTATTCCGGGTCTTCAGGAGACCCTGGCTCAGATATTGACGGTGTGTTCCAGTTTAGCTCAGGCAGTTTCTTTGTCCACTACTGACACTACAGCTCAGGCCGGGGGAGGCAATCAGAATTCAGCTGCCCGGACACCTGAGCAGGTCGTACGAGGTGTTCAAACACCGGGAGAGGCTCCAGCTTAGTCGGTTGTCCTAGTCCAGGATTTTGTGGTTCCAGTTATGCACGAGGATGAGTAGCGTAGGCTGGAGAGGTTCAGTAGACTTAAGCCTCCGACTTTCAGCGGCACAGAAGGTGAGGATGCCCAAGGTTTTCTGGATAAATGCCATAGGATATTGCGTACTGCATGTGTTTTGGAGACCAGTGGGGTCTCATTTGCTACATTTCAGTTTGCGGGTGCGTCTTTCACTTGGTGTGAGGCATTCAAGAGGCGTAGGCCGGCTGGCTCAGCACCGCTCACATGGCAGCAATTCTCCATGATATTTTTGGAGAAGTATGTTCCTCAGTCCCACAAAGAGGAGCAGCGCCGACAATTTGAGCAGCTGCGCCAAGGAGAGTTCTGAGTTACTCAGTACGAGATAATGTTTTCCGAGTTGGCTAGACAAGATTCTGAGTTTGTCCCTACTGATAGGGAGAGGATTAGGAGGTTTGTAGATGGTCTTACTTATCAGCTTTAGATCATGATGACCAGAGAGAGAGTGTCTGGAGCTACATTTGAGCATGTAGTTGACATTACTCGGGACATTGAGTCGGTTCGTAGGCAGGAGCGTGAGGAGAGGGAGGTCAAGAGGCCTCGGGGATCAGGTAGCTTTTGTGGCGCCCCTTCTAGAGGGCAGTTTCAGCACAGCAGAGGTCGTCCAATTAGACCTCCACAGCCAGTTCGCCCAGCTTACAGTGGTGTATCTTCGGTGTAGGGTCCTCGCAGTTCTCATTAGGGAAGTTCATCTTTTAGTGCCCTTCCAGCTCAGAGCTTTGCCCGAGCATCATCTTATTAGGGTTCTTTTATGCATGGTTCGTCTGGTGGTTATTATGGTGGCAGGGGTTCTCGTCAGTTTGCATCTGCAGCTCTAGTAGTTGTTATGAGTGTGGAGAGTTCGGACATGAGTGGAGGCAGTGTCCCCATCATCCTAGTAGTTCATCTCAGCAGAGGGTTCAGCCCTCGGCTTCAGCACCAGTCACTTCACCACCTACTCAGGCAGCTAGGGGTGGTGGTCAGGCAGCTAGAGGCCGCCCTAAAAGGGGAGGTCGAGCAGGTGGAGGCCAGCCACGTACACTTCCGGCTAGGCCTGATGCTATGGCCTTGGTGATTACCTGTACTATTTCAGTTTGTCACAGTGATGCTTTGGCTTTATTTGACCCTGGTTCCACGTACTCGTATGTTTCATCTTATTTTACCCACTTTCGGAATATGCCCCATGAGTCTTTAGTTACGTCGTTCATGTTTCGACTCTGGTGGGCGATACTATTATTGTGGACCGCGTGTTCCGATCGTGTCATATATCTATTGGGGGTCTGGAGACCCGAGTGGACTTGATGTCACTCAGTATGGTCGATTTTAATGTAATTCTGGGCATGGACTGGTTATCCCGATGTCATGCGATTCTTGATCGTCACGCTAAGACCGTGACCTTAGCTATTCCCGGAGTTTCGCGAGTTGAGAGGAGAGGGTCTATAGAGCATGTGCCTAGCATAGTGATTTCTTATTTAAAGGCTCAGCGTATGGTTGAGAAATGGTGTGAATTTTATCTTGCTTTTGTGAGAGATGTTAGTAGTGAGACTCCATCTGTTGATTATGTTCCTGTAGTCTATAATTTTCTGGATGTGTTCCCTGCAGACCTGCCAGGTATGATATTGATTTTGGTATAGACCTGGTGCCAGAAATGCAGCTTATCTCTATTCCACCTTACCGTATGGCACCAGCGGAGTTGAAGGAATTGAAAGAGAAACTTCAGGAACTCTTAGATAAGGGGTTCATTCGGCCTAGTGTGTCACCTTGGGGTGCACCGGTGTTGTTTGTGAAAAAGAAAGACGGCTCCATGCGTATGTGTATTGATTATAGACAACTGAATAAAGTTACGGTGAAGAACAGTTATCCTTTGCCTCGTATTGATGACTTATTTGATCATCTTCAGGGAGAAAAGGTGTTCTCCAAGATCGATTTGAGGTCGGGGTATCATCAGTTGAAGATTCGGGATTCTGACATTCCGAAGACAGCTTTCAGGACCAGATATGGCCATTATGAATTCCTGGTTATGTCATTTGGGCTGATCAATTCCCCAGCCGCGTTCATGCAATTGATGAAAAGTGTGTTTCAACCTTACCTTGATTCGTTCGTCATTGTCTTCATTGATGACATCCTGATTTATTCTCGTAGCCAGGAAGAGCATGCTCAACACTTGAGGATTGTGTTACAGAGATTGAGGGAGGAGAAACTTTATGCAAAATTCTCCAAGTGTGAGTTGTGGCTTGGTTCAGTAGCTTTCTTGGGACACGTGGTGTCTAGTGAGGGTATTCAGGTTGATCCAAAGAAGATTGAGGCGGTGTAGAGTTGGCCCAGACTGTCCTCAGCTACAGAGATCAAGAGTTTCCTTGGTCTGGCGGGATATTACCGTCGCTTTGTGGAAGGATTCTCTTGTATTGCTTCACCATTGACTAGATTGACCCAGAAGGGTGTTCCATTCAGATGATCCGATGAGTGTGAGGAGATCTTTCAGGAGCTCAAGTCAGCATTGACCACAACTCCAGTGCTAGTGTTGCCTACTGGTTCGGGTTCTTACACAGTCTATTGTGATGCTTCAATAGATGTCTTGGGAGCGGTGTTGATGCAGGACGGTAGGGTGATTTCCCACGCGTCGAGATAGTTGAAGGTGCCCGAGAAGAACTATCTACTGCAGGATCTTGAGTTAGTTTCCATCGTGCATGCCTTAAAGATTTGGCGGCATTACTTGTATAGGGTACAGTGTGAGATTTTCACTGATCATCGTAGCTTGCAGTATCTTCTGAGGCAGAAGGACTTGAATTTGCGTCAGAGGAGATGATCACCCGGGGAAGGCCAATGTAGTGGTCGATACCTTGAGTCGCAAAGCCGAGGGTTTTGGGAGTTTAGCTTACATTTTAGCAGCAGAGCGGCCTTTAGCACTTGATGTTCAGGCTTTAGTGGGTCAGTTGGTGAGGTAGGATTTGTCAGACCCTCCTCGGGTATTAGCTAGCAGGGCTTCCCGGTCTTCTCTCTATGATCAGATTAAAGCTCGCCAGTATGATGACCAACACTTGTTAGTTCTTCAGGATAGAGTCTGTCGGGATGATGCCAGGGATGTGACTATTGGTGATGACAGAGTTATGAAGATGCAGGTCCGTATTTGCGTGCCCAATGTGGATGGTATTCGAGGGTTGGTATTAGTAGAGGCTCACATCTCGCGGTATTCTATTCATCTGGGTGTCGTGAAGATGTATCAGGATCTGAGACAATAGTATTGGGGGAGGAGGATGAAGAGAGATATTGTTGAGTATGTAACACAGTGTCTCAACTGCCAGCAGGTCAAGTATGAGCACCAAAGAACAGGTGGGTTGCTTCAGAGGTTAGATATTCCGGAGTTAAGTGGGAGCGAATCACTATGGACTTTGTAGTTGGACTTCATCGGACTTCGAAGGGTTTTGATGCTATTTGGGTCATTGTAGATAGATTGACCAAGTCCGCGCACTTCATTCCTGTCAGCACTACTTATAGTTCAGAGCGGTTAGCGGTATCTACATTAAGGATATTGTCCGGTTGCATGGAGTTCCGGTTTATATTATTTCTGACAGAGGTACTCAGTTCACATCTCAATTTTGGAGGGCCGTACAGAGAGGTATGAGTACCGATGTAGAGTTGAGCATTGCATTTCATCCTCAGACCGACGGGCAGTCGGAACGGACTATTCAGATTTTGGAGGATATGTTACGGGCTTGTGTGATTGATTTATGTGGTTCATGAAATCTGTTTCTGCCACTAGCGGAGTTTGCATATAATAACAACTACCAGTCCAGTATTCAGATGGACCCGTATGAGGCTTTATATGGTAGGAGGTGTAGATCTCTCGTTGGTTGGTTCGAGCCTGGTGAGTCTACGTTATTGGGCACATATTTGATTCAGGATGCGTTGGAGAAGGTGAAGTTGATTCAGGAGCGACTTCGTACGGCGCATTCCAGGAAGAAGAGTTACGCGGACCGGAATGTCCGAGATGTGTCATTTATGGAAGGTGATAAAGTAATGCTGAATGTATCACCCATGAAGGGTGTTATGAGGTTCGGAAAGAGAGGTGGCTTATAGACTTGCCTTGCCACCTAGCTTATCGAGTGTTCATCCGGTTTTTTATGTGTCGATGCTCAGGAAATATGTTGGTGACCTGTCTCATGTTTTAGACTTCAGCATAGTTCAGCTTGAGGGTGATATGTCATATGAGGTAGAGCCAGTAGCAATTTTGGCTCACGAGGTCAGAAATTGAGGTCCAAGGATATAACATCAGTGAAAGTACAATGGAGAGGTCAGCCAGTGGAGGAGGCTACTTGGGAGACCGAGGGGGAGATGCAGAGTAAATATCCTCACTTGTTTGAGACTCCAGGTATATTTCTAGACCCGTTCGAGGACGAACACTTGTTTAAGAGGGGGAGAATGTAACGACCCGGTCTGTCATTACGTAGAACCTGCATTATAACTACTGTTATTGACTTGTTATAGGTTGGTTATACTGTTATTTATGTGTTAGAGTTGGTAGGCTTGAAATCGAAATGGTGGTAGTGAGAGTTTAGTCACTTAGTCCTTAAAATAGCCTTAAAGTTAGAAAAGTCAACTGAGAGTTGACTTATTGGTAAACAACCTCGGAATGTGGATTTTATGGCTCGGATAGCTTCGTTAGGTGATTTGTAACTTAGGAGCGTGTTCAGAATAATTTTGTGATGTTCGGTGTAGAATTAGGCTTGAATTGGCGAAAGTTAGTTTTTGGCGATTTCTAGTCGGCAGTGGAAAATAGGCTATCGGGGTCGGAATGGAATTACGACAGTGGGAACAGGTTCGTAATGTCATTTTGGATATGTCTGCAAAATTTCAGGTTAATCAGAGTTGTTTTGGATAATTTCAGCATCATTGGTGGATTTTAGAAATTTGAAAGTTCATAGCCTTGAATCCGAGGGGATTTTGGTGTTTTGAGAGTGCAACTAAGTCTGAATGATCATTTGTGATGTGTTGGTAAATTTGGTTGGGGTCCCGAGAGGCTCGGGATTGATTTTGATGGTTAACGGGCACTTTTGGACTTGGGAAAAATGCTGGTTTTTCTTGTTTTTCTGCAGCAGAAATTTATTCATCGCGATCGCGAGGTATTGTCCGCGATCGCGTAAGGTTAAGGAGGCCAGGGGAAATTTTTGCATCGCGATCGCAGGAGTGAGGGTGCAATCGCATAAGGTGATTGGCTTAATCAGTGCTATCGCATGGCCATGTTCGCGATCGTGTAGGGATAGTTAGGCGCGTGTGGGGGGGCAGGACAGTTATGCTACACGACCGCGTGAGTAGGATCGCGATCGCGTAGGGTTGAGGCATAATGAATCGCGATCGCAGGTTACTCTTTGCGATCGCATAGGGTCAAAAAGTGAGGCTGGGAAATTGTTCTTCGTGATCGCGACCTTATGTCCGCGATCGCAGTGCATAAATAACTGGGCAATATAGAAATAAACCCTCCGCGACCATTAACCCTTTTACACCAATTTTGTACGGAACGAGAGCTTTTGAGGCGATTTTGAAGAGGGGAAATCATCGTTCATCATAGAGGTAAGTATTTTGGACCTTAAAACTCGATTATAGGTGATTAAGGAACATAATCTCAGTGTTTAATTCGTGAAAATCAGTAGAAAAAGGTGGGGCTAGGGCTTGAGATTATGAGACCTTTAGGGGTCAATTTGAGGGGTCAAACGAACTCCGATTTTAGCATTCTTTATATGTACGGACTCGTGAGATGATGAAGAACATTTTGGTATAAAAATTTCTGAGTTCCGAGATGCGAGACCGGGGTCAGGTTTTAGCAAATTTCGGGTTTTGAGCTAAAATTGGTATTTTTCAATTGAAATTCATTCCTTAAGCATAATTTGATGATAAAAATCGGAACTTGGTAGGTTTGGAGCATTTAGGAGTTGATTCGAAAGGCAAGCATATTGCGGAATAGTTTGAGGTAAGTAAGGTCTTTAAATCTTGTCCTAAGGGTATGAAACCCCGGACTCTGCACCCTTTCACGGGTATTGGAATGCAAAGATTGGAACTTTGTAAATATATTCCCTATTTAGGCAACTAATGAGTTGCGAAACCGATTTTAAGCCTATGCTTAATAGTATTGATATATATTTGATCTAATTTGGTTGTAAGCCATGTTTGGGGCCTAGTGCCGATTTGTTTACCCCTTGGGGGCTGTTTTTAATATTTTCCTCACTTGTTATGTTATGATTTTCACTCAGTCTTTTTTTGATAATTGGTTGGACACTCAGAGTATTTTGATACTATTTATTGAAAATTAAACATTGTTTTTGGGTCGAGAACCCAGTATATTTATGGCCTGAAGGGCATGTTGAGAGTGTCTGACTGAGTGAGGATGCAGGACATTGTTGTGAGCATGTTGTGATATGAGAGAGGCTATGGGCCAATATTGTGTGTGATTTATGCCATGTTGTGGCTTGTTATAGTGCTTGGGCTATAGGAGCCCCTCCGCAGTCTGTACACACCCCCAGTGAGCGCAGGTACCTAATGAGTGATGTTGCATGTGGGGTTGTTACTGAGTGATTGTGAGGTTGCCTGATGGGCTAATATTGAGTGACTGTGAGGTTGCCTGATGAGCTAATATTGAGTGACTGTGAGGTTACCTGATGGGCTGATATTGAGGGAAATTGTTACGAGAAATGATTATGGCCCGAGGAGCATATTTGTGATGATTTTACTAAGATTTTTGTAACGACCCAGCCGGTCGTTTTGCGTAGCAGGGTCCCGTTTCCTTAAATGAAACCTTCCATAGCGGCTATTCGTGCTTTATCACTCGCGGGAGCGTGTGGTCCGGGATTTGGGAATGATCTGGTTTCCTTTTCTGCGATCACAGAAGCAGGGATGCGATTGCAGAGAAGTATTTATGCTGGGCCATCCAATGTACTCTGCGATTGCAGACATCACTCTGCAATCGCATAAGGTCCCCTTCCCAACTCTCTGCGAACGCAGACTCACCCCTGCGATCACACAAGTCACCTACCTACCCCCCCTACTGCCTGTTCCTCTCTGCGGTCGCAGACCTTACTCCTGCAATCGCATGAGCCTACCTCCCTACCCTCTGCGATCGCAGGCCCCATCTATGCGATCGCATAGTACTTCCTGGGGGCCAGGGTCATTTTTTCTCCGCGATCGCAGGCCTGATGCCGCGATCGCAGTGAAGGTTTTCCTAGGCAGTATTTAAATGTCCCATTTCGGGTTTCTTCTTCATTCCTCAACTCCCAACCTCCATTAGAGCTCCTCCAAGCTAGGGAAAGGGCTTCCCAAGTTCAAATTCATCAAGGTAAGTGATCTCTAGTCCGTTTTCATGACTTTTAACATCAAATTAAAATAAAATTCTCTTCAATTATCTTAAAATTCATAGGAATTGATAGAAAGATGTGGGATTTTGGGGAAAATAGTGAAACTTCATTTTTAGCCATAAATTCCTAAATGAATTATGTAATTACGATCCTTGGGTTTCGGGTAATTCATTCCGTCGAGAATTTTTAAAATCCGAACGCGTGAGCCCGGGGTCAAAATTTCAAGAACTTCAAGAATGCTATATTTTGGAATTTCTTGTTAATTCTTATTCCTGGAGCATGAATTGATTCAATTATGCTATGTTTGGCTAGTTGTGAGCCGTCAAGAGTAGTTTCGGAATTTCGGGCGCATCTTTTGATCCGGTCCTTGGTCCGAGGAGTGCTCTTATCGAGGTGAGTCTCCTTTCTAACCTCGAAAGAGGGAAATTGTCCCTCTAGGTAACCTTGTTTGCTATGTGATCTTGTTTGGGGGCTACGTACGCACCGAGTGACGAGAGTCCGTACATAGTGGCTATTACTGCTTCGTCCGGGTAGTTAGGACACATCATATTCATTGTTCTTCCACGTTATAGCATAGACATGACTTGTATACTTGTGTGATTGGTACTGTTGTCTTTGAACGTTGTGATACTTGGCTTGATTTAAGTATGATAAGAGAATCACGGCAGAGTGATGATTGATTATATTATGTAATCGGGACGTACGCCACGGCAGAGTGATGATTGGTTATATTATGGGATCGGGTCGTACGCCACGACAAAGTGATGATTGATTATACTATGGGATCGGGCCGTATGCCACGACAGAGTGATGAATGATTATATTATGGGATCGGACTGTACGCCACGACAGAGTGATGATTGATTATATTATGGGCTCGGGCCGTACGCCACGGCGAGATTGAGACTACCAGGGTGGGATCAGGCCGTACGCCACGGCGAGATTGAGACTACCAGGGTGGGATTGGGCCGTACGCCGCGGCGAGATTAAAACTACCAGGGTGGGATCGGGCCGTACACCACGGCGAGATTGAGACTACCAGGGTGGGATCGGGTCGTACGCCACGACGAGATTGAGACTACCAGGGTGGGATCGGGTCGTACGCCACAGCGAGATTGAGTACCATATGGGAGCGGGTCGTATGCCACGGCGGATACCAAACGTGTTTGATTTGAGATTGTTACTTGATCCCGGTTATTCATGTACTTGATTATTTGTTTACTTGCCTACAGTTTTTCTTACATCCTACTTACTTTATTACTGTTGGACCTTAGTGAGTTTCGAGTCGACCTCTCATCACTACTTCTTCGAGATTAGACGGGATACTCACTGGGTACATATACTATATGCACTCATACTACACTTTTTGTGCATTTTGTTGCACAGGTACCTTTATAGTACAGTGATAGATTTTGGGACTTATACGGGCTGCAATCATCCAGAGGCGTTCCACAGCTGTCGGTGTACTTACATTTTATATCTATTGCCTTTGTCCCATTTATTACTCGGACAAGAGTTGTATAATTGTAAATTCTTAAAAACTGCTCATGTACTTGTGTCACCGGGTTCTGGGGATGTGTGAGTCTTGTTTTATTGAATTAAATAGATTTCTTGTCGTGTTTAATTTACAAAAGTTTACTTATTTGATTATGAAATGCAATAAAGGCAACGACTTCCGAATTGTTAAACAAGAAGGTATTTCAACTGATTAAGGGATCGGCTTGTCTGACAGTGTGTCCGGCGCCATCACAACCCATAGGTTTTGGGTCGTGACAACGTGGTATAAGAGCTCTAGGTTCCCGTAGGTTTCACGAGTCATGAGCAAGTCTAGTAGAGTCTTGCGGATCGGTACGGAGACGTCTGTACTTATCTTCGGGAGGCTACAGGGCTGTTAGGAGTACTTCCCTTCTTGATTCCTCATCGTGCGACTTGATACCTTTAAGGCTTATGCCTATGCTTTTTCTTACTCAATCCTACGCGTCGCGAAGCGCTTGTTATGAATCAAGGGTTGAGAACTTTTAATGATACTATGGATGTGGTGCGAGATGTTTTCCATGTGCAGTTGGTTGGGGTTGTTGTTGTTGCCCTGCAGGAGAATAATATGTTGTTTCAGCTCAGTAATTGTGTTTTTGAGGACTTTGAGGCTATAATCAGGTTGTTATGATGCTTACGATTGGATATCGTGCGGTGTTGATAGGATGGTAGGATGCTTGCCCCATATGTAGGGTCAATGAATGACTTGAAGGGAGGTCTTCTCAGGGTGTAGTTTCGAGATTTCAGTATTTTAGTTCCGGTGGAGGAAAGGCACTTGGACTATGAATGGTCCGATTCAGATTGATAAAGTAGTAATCTTGGTGCTATCGAGCAAGGTGGAGTATTCACCAGTGTTGTGGTGTCGTCGTTTGATCGAATATGATATGTTAAATTCGTCGGTGTTATAGCTCTTAGGTCGCATGGGGTTAGAGTGCTGTGAAGCGGTGTTGTAGAAGCGGTTGTTAGAGATCGTGGTGTGTAGTGGTTCAGAATTGAACAATTACCTCTAATGAAGGCATCTCGAGAAAGATGATCTTCAGAGAGTTCGAAGTTGTGGTGATTTGCTGGCTCAAAGAGCTACAAAGACGGATGTTGAATTAAGGACGCAATAGAGAAGTACGCGATGAAGGAAGATATGTGAAAAGTGATAGGCGGTGGTGCCAATTCTAAAAGATCAAGTGTAACGAAAGGAAGTTAGGTAGCACTTAAGGGAATGAGTTGGGTAAAATGGGAGAGCGGCAGCTTAGTGATGAATAAGAAGATGTGGTAGCCCGTTTAGTAGATGTCCAGGAAGAGTGGACGGATTGGTAAAGATGGTAAATGGATACAGGCTTAGAATGGGGGTCTTGATATTGTAGAAAGTGAGGATCATAGCATAATGGTAGGTGTCAGTTGGCTAGTTTCCTCGGGTGGGTTGTCTTCTGTGAGTAGGTTAACGGTTGTAGGGATGGTAAGTTCCGTGCGGAGTCCTAGTGGCTAGTCGGTAGGAGGTAGAATGTGTGAATCATGTTAGAAAATTCAAATATTTAAGGGAGGCTCGGAAGAATTTGGTGGATTGGTGGGACAATGTCATGTCATCAAAGGAGAAAAGGATCTCAATAGGGACTAGAGCGGTGCAAGAAGTAGCTTCGGGATAAGTGGGGGAGTCCCACCACCTGCAGTTGGGTCGTAGGATTGTGTCCTCATGGAGTTGCGGATTGTCGGCATATTAGTAAGTTGTTACAGCTAAGAGAAAGGAGTAAAGCGGTAATTGTGCATGGCATTCGATAAATGTGTGTGAAGTTTGTCCTATTGGACCAGGGCTAGGCTTTGGGGAAAAAAAATTAAGAATTCGTGCTTAAGGCATAGGCAAGTTGTAAGGGTAGCGACTCCGTCACGTGCTTCGCTGAAAAAGGGTGTTCATGTGCTAGGAGATCCTTGGAGTTGATTGTAATTGGGGTCATTCAAAGTAGGTGACTCTTAGTGGTGGTCCTAATGAATTCGAAAGTTAGAGAATGCGGTGTTTAAGGGTTTTAGGCAGCAGTATAATTAAGAATCGAGCTTCTGCAGTATAATCTCTAAGAGGAAGGATGATGGTTGGGGTGGTCTATGTTATTTCAGCACACTGGATAGTATCAGAGGAGTGAGGGAAATAGACTCCGGGTTGTAGAAAGATTTTCAGGAGGTTGTGAGACGGGTTGCGGAATTTAGGCAGCATGGTCTCGTGAATCAAGGTCACTCGGAATGAGTGAGGGTTGAGCTGCTATGACTTGAAGGAAGTTACTATTACCTTTTAGGCAATTAAAGATGATTAAAAGAAGATAGGTTGGTTAGCCATGGGTGAAATGGCACAAGTACGACAGTGATCAGTTTCTTCGGCGTGATTGAGTATGTGTATGGTTTGTGCAAATGTGTGCGGGGCTTGTCGGTCTTCGTAATAGACTTCAATTGGAAGCATTCAAGTGCTATGGACTGTCAGGTGTAGGCGGGTCCCGGAGGTGTTATGATGGTTCATACCACTGCTTAAGGAATTGCATGTATTGTGATTTGTTATGGTTCTCATGAGTTGAAGTCGGTAAAAAGGGTTCCTAGGTAATGAATTGTTCACCCTAATAATGGTTCAGGGGTTATGATGGAATTTTGCGCCATATCATATTGGCATGTTATGCGCAAAAAGCGGTATGTAACTGGAAGTAAGAATTGAGATTGGTGTGCGACTTTAAAAAGGATGTCATAAGCTCGGAGGAGCAAGGGAAAAGTATTTGAATGTTTAGAGTAAGCTGGTATTGTCTTCTGTGTCACCTGAGATTGGTGTTTGGGGAAAAGGCTTTGTATCCTGGTTATGGGTTCTTGATTTGTCTTGCAGCATTTGTGGGATCAGGAGTAAGGATGTGCGGACTTGTTGCCTTGTGTGGAAGGCTGTGAGATCACGACCGCGGGAAGATTGCATAACTGTGGCATGTAGTCACCTAATTGGTTGAAGAATTAGACCAAGTATAAAGGAGTGTAATATTGCTTAATTGAGAATTTATGCCTGGAAGGCGTTTGGTTCAGTTGATGGTGGATTGTGGGGTGTTTGTCTCGGCTATGATTGTTATTCTTGTGTATTATGAGAGGAATTGGAGTATTATGGACCCAGGTAAGGCTATCCGCCTAGTTCAATGCGAGCAGAATCGACTTGAAGTGAATGAATGAATTTAAACAAAATTATGGGCTTCATGCGAGTCAGATGTGTTTATTTCAGTATGGCGCTCCTCAAGGAGGGGTATTGGGATATCAGGTGTTGTCCCGTCTTCGTCAAATTCATGTGATATTGTGATTATGCCGTGTGGATTGTGATACGACTTGACAATTTCTTATGTGTTGAGGTTCCGCGTAGTGATGAGGTTATGTGAGCAGGAAGGCTCCTGAGATCCAGATTATATATCGTTCCTTTGTCGTGCTGGTGTTTTGTAGCATATGCCTCTATCAGTCTCCCTAGAATGATATTATGCACTTAGCGTGCTTCTGACCGATATTCAGTGATTTGTAATAGTGAGCAATTCAGCTCCGTGTATATTTCCTTATGTAAGTCTTATAATGGGATCGGGTGGCACGCCGCCATGGGTATGTTATTTGGATCGGAACAGTGTGATACAGAGCAAGGCTCCTATAATTATTTTCTTGTGTTTTACTTCATAATTTGCTAAGGAAAGTTCATATTAGTTGCGTGAGTTGAGTAGTCCCTTCCGGAGTCATTTCTTTATGTGTCGTGTTCGAATTGTGGCCTATTGGCGCATTGTGGCATCGTGTGAGGCCAATGGCCGTATTTGGGGTGATTGGTTGTCTTAGCAGTTCATACTGGGTAAGACGAAATTTATAAATCTGGGATCGGTGTGATAAGACTATGCAAGTATATTACAGGGCGATCACCATCATTGGTTGCAATGAGATGATGATCTTAGTTAGGAGAAAGGATTTCGATGTTTAGTTAACTCTGCAGTTGGTTAGGAATGTATACATATTTCCTCCGTTGTGGTGGTATCGTCAGCGTTATAGCAAAATGTATGAATGTAACTTATAAGGTGCTTTGAGAGCATCAAAGTCGCAGAATTTTGGCTATTAAGATCGAGGGAGCGTCATTATGGTCAGATAATGGATCATGCGGTGTATGGTGCTGATTCAGCAAGGGCCTGCAGTTGTGTTATGGTGCCTCGTGTGGTAGTTGATTCGGTGTTCAAATGTTAGACGCAGGCCTGGCAGAAAATTTCAGATGTTAGAACTAAGTGCGGAGCTTATTGTATGAATAAATGAGGATATTTTCAGATTTGATTAAGCTTATGTGCTCAACCGGGTTGTGGAAGCACGGGCAGGTGCACGAGGTGGTAAACAGTGATTCCAGGTAATTCTGGGGAAGTTCCTGGCACGTTCGAGGACGAACGTTTATTAAAGAGGGGGAGAATGTAATGACCCAGCCGGTCGTTTTTTGTGTAACAGGGTCCCGTTTCCTTAATGAAACCTTCCATAGCGGCTATTCGTGTTTTATGACTCGCGGGAGCGGGTGGTCCGGGATTTGGGAATGATTTGGATGGTTTAGTAACACTTGGTCCCTTAAGGCTGGCCTATTTGGCCAAGTTTGACTTTGGTCAACATTTTGAGCAAACGACCTCGGAATCGAGTTCTGACAGTTCCAATAGCTTCGTATGATGATTTCGGACTTGGGCGTATGTTCGGCTCAGGTTTCTGATGACCTGGGAGCGTTTCGGCGCCCGAAATGGAAATCAGGATTTCCTTAAATTTAGAATTTGGCCTGGAATAAGACTTCATGCTATCAGGGTTCGAATGGAATTCCGGGACCGGCAATAGTTCCGTATAGTCATTTGTGACTTGTCTGCAAAATTTGGGGTCATTTCGAGTAGTATAGACCCGTTCGGCGCAATGTAATGAATTCTAGAATTTCAAAGTTCTTAAGTTTTTGGGGTTGAATTTTGAGTTCCGTTGTTGTTTTTCATGTTCTGGAAGTTCGAGCGAGTCCGTATCATGAATACAGACTTGCCGGTGCTTATGGACGGAGTCCCGAGGGGCTCGGGGGGGGGGGGGTTTAAACCCCCCGGGGCTAAGTTGGAAAAACCAGAAATTTTTCTGTCTGGTTTCCTTCTCTACGATCGCAAAAGCAGGGATGAGATCGCAGAGAAGTAATTATGCTGGGCCATCCAATGTTCTCTGCGATCGTAGACATCACTCCGCGATTGCATAAGGTCCCCTTCCCAACTCTCTGCGAACGCAGACTCACCCCTGCGATCGCACAAGTCAACTACCTACACCCCCGACTGCCTGTTCCTCTCTGCGGTCGCAGACCTCACTCTTGCGATCGCATAAGCCTACCTCCCTACCCTCTGCGATCGCAGGCCCCATCTATGCGATCACATAGTGCTTCCTGGGGGCCAGGGTCATTTGTTCTCCGCGATCGCAAGCCTGATGTCGCGATCGCTGTGAAGGTTTTCCTGGGTAGTATTTAAATGTCCAATTTCGGGTTTCTTCTTCATTCCTCAACTCCTAACCTCCATTAGAGCTCCTCCAAGCTAGGGAAAGGGCTTCCCAAGTTCAAATTCATCAAGGTAAGTGATCTCTAGTCCGTTTTCATGACTTTTATTATCAAATTCAAATAAAATTCTCTTCAATTATCTTAAAATTCATAGGAATTGATAGAAAGATGTGGGGTTTTGAGGAAAATAGTGAAACTTCATTTTTAGCCATAAATTCCTAAATGAATTATGTAATTACGATCCTTGGGCTTCGCGTAATTCATTCCTTCGAGATTTTTCAAAATCCGAACGCGTGAGCCCGGGGTCGAAATTTCAAGAACCTTCAAGAATGCTATATTTTTGAATTTCTTGTTAATTCTTATGAGCATGAATTGATTCAATTATGCTATGTTTGGCTAGTTGTGAGCCGTCAAGAATAGTTTCAGAATTTCGGGCGCATCTTTTGATACGATCCTTGGTCCGAGGAGTGCTCTTATCGAGGTGAGTCTCCTTTCTAACCTCGTAAGAGGGAAATTGTCCCTCTAGGTAACCTTGTTTGCTATGTGATCTTGTTTGGGGGCTACGTACGCACCGAGTGACGAGAGTCCGTACGTAGTGGCTATTACTGCTTCGTCCGGGTAGTTAGGACACAACATGTTCATTGTTTTTCCCTGTTATAGCATAGACATGACTTGTATACTGGTGTGTTTGGTACTGTTGTCTTTGAACGTTGTGATACTTGGCTTGATATAAGTGTGATAAGAGAATCACGGCAGAGTGATGATTGATTATATTATGGGATCGGGCCATACGCCACGGCAGAGTGATGATTGATTATATTATGGAATCGGGCCGTACGCCACGGCAGAGTGACGATTGATTATACTATGGGATCAGGCCGTACACCACGACAGAGTGATGATTGATTATATTATGGGATCCGGCCGTACGCCACGACAGAGTGATGATTGATTATATTATGGGATCGGGTCGTACGCCACGGCGAGATTGAGACTACCAGGGTGGGATCGGGCCGTATGCCACGGCGAGATTGAGACTACCAGGGTGGGATTGGGCCGTACGCCATGGCGAGATTGAGACTACCATGGTGGGATCAGGTCGTACTCCACGGCGAGATTGAGACTACCAGGGTGGGATTGGGTCGTACGCCACAGCGAGATTGAGACTACCAGGGTGGGATCGGGCCGTACGCCACGGCGAGATTGAGACTACCAGGTTTGGATCGGGTCGTACGCCACGGCGAGATTGAGTACCATATGGGAGCGGGTCGTACGCCACGGCGGATACCAAACTTGTTTGATTTGAGATTGTTACTTGATGCCGGTTATTGATGTACTTGATTATTTGTTTACTTGCCTACAGTTTTTCTTACATCCTGCTTTCTTTATTACTGTTGGACCTTAGTGAGTATCGAGTCGACCTCTCGTCACTACTTCTTCGAGATTAGACGGGATACTCATTAGGTACATATATGTATATGTACTTATACTACACTTTCTGTGCATTTTGTTGCACAGGTACCTTTATAGTACAGTGATCGATTTGGGGACTTATACGGGCAGCAATCATCCAGAGGCGTTCCACAGCTGCCGGAGTCTCCTTTCGGTGTACATACATTTTATATCTATTGCCTTTGTCCCATTTATTTCACGGACAAGAGTTGTATAATTGTATAAATTCTTAGAAACTGCTCATGTACTTGTGTCACCGGGTTCTGGGGATGTGTGAGTCTTGTTTTATTGAATTAAATAGATTTCTTGTCGTGTTTAATTTACAAAAGTTTACTTATTTGATTATGAAATGCAATGAAGGCAACGACTTCGGAATTGTTAAACAAGAAGGTATTTCAACTGATTAAGGGATTGGCTTGCCTGACAGTGTGTCCGGCGCCATCACAACCCATAGATTTTGGGTCGTGACAATTTTGAACTGTGATTAACTTCGTTTTCAAATTGAGTTTTACTAAGAGTTTTACTGATATATATATATGATTCACTTCGTAGATGCTCGTGACCATGTTGACTCCAGTCTTGGGAGGTTTTGTTTAGAGTTGTTTAGACTATTATTGGGGCGCTAAGACTTAAAGGATTTATTTTATGCTATGTTTGCTGTTATTATTGAATTGTGAAGTATTATAATCGAACGCAAGGGGTAGTTATGTGATGGTTGGCTAGCCTAGTTCCACAATAGGCGCCATCACGACCTGTTAGGATTTGGGGTCGTGACAATTTCGTAACTCTAAAAATCTACTTTTGTGAATGCTTGTATTGAGAAATTCTATGGGGATAGTTATGTCCATCATTACGTGTTGTAATTTTGGGGACTTATTCGGGCATTATTTTAAACAATAAACTTTACGGGTCCTCACACGTGTCTAATTTCCCGCAAAAATAAATAAAGTTAGACCCTTTCCCCTACCGGATTTGACTAATTACACATTAATGATTAGCATATAGGCATTTTTTTCTCCAAATAGTGCACATATCGTGATTGTACCCATTGGGATTGTGGAAATCCCGGTGGCTTTGGAAAGGGTTTTTCTTACAAGGTCATTATGCGAACAACATGTACAGTTATTATGCTAGGTTTGATCATGATGCATGTACAGTTATTATTAGAGTAAGGTTTCTATAAAAGTCTAGACTGGTACCCCCAAGCGGACAACTTGAGGGGGAAAGGCACGAAACTGTCGATTGCACTGTTGATCGACTATTTTTATCGCAAATAAGCCTTTTAAAATTCAAAAGGGTGATATAGGAAGAGCGCATACACTCATCAAGTGTTTCTACAGTTCTAATTACGCATGAGTGGAATATGATGTTGAGCATGTATTTATGCAAAAGAAAATAGCATGTTGTCAAGTATTTGCACGATGAGAATGCTAAAAATGTGGTATTTAATAATTGTAAAGGCATGAAAGAAAGAAAACAAAGAGAATAGTTAGTTCCCATAGTAAAAAGCAATAAAAATAAGAAAGAAGGAATTTAGTGAGCATAATTGAATGAAGGACGGCAAATAAGTTCATATAGAGTGAAAAGGGAAAGGGGTGTGGAAGTATTAGCATAATAATAAAGACATGCTTACTGAAAAGGACTAAATTACAAAGCAAGTTCGTTATGTTAAGAGCCTATTAGAATCCGCAGCAGAGTCGCCATGCTTTCGTTCCCCCTTTTTCTCGCAAAATCGGGTTTCGACATTTTGACAACTCCTTTTGAGATAATATGGAAAGGAATTGGTTGTTAGAGTCGCCACCTAATGGATTAAGGTGCTTCAGGGCACCTATAGCAAATAACACAGATTATACCACTTTGCATCACCAGAGATCGGGTAAGGGCTCAAATTACCTTGAGGGGAAGGTGTTAGGTGCCCCTCGAGGTCCACAACGGTGGGTCCCGGCTGAACTTAAATTATGCGAATTAGTCTAAGATAGCGAATAAACTATTTAGTAGGGATGGGGGTCCAAAATATTTTAGCCTATAGGATCACCCTGTGCAACATAAATAATACTTCGTAACTCCCCCAAGACGGGGGTGTTACTCATATTATTCAGTGGGCACAAACTATCATCTCCTGCTACCCCATTACTATCTTTGAGTTTTTACCTAAAGCGCTCTAGTTGATTCTAACTCTTGTCCTATGCGTGCACTACCCATCCCTTACCTATGGTTCTGGAGGCATTGGGACTCTATTTTAAGTTGCTCAAAATTGTAGAATACTAGGCGACATACAAACAGCTCGGACATTTCAAATAAAGACAGATATGGGCTCAAATTAACCTCCACATATAAACAGTGAATGCACGCAACTGATTAGTAGGGTTTATTAATCGTAGAGTCCTATAGGCATGATATCTATGTGATGTTGAACATGCAAGAAGTCGTATGTAAAATCAGTTTCTTAATGCAAGTGTTAGGGCCTACGCATATTTGCCTACTGATTTTAGCTCAGTGCAGTATTTGGGTGTTTCATACGATAATGAATAACAGCAAATCACAAGCATAAGTCCAGAATAGTTATTAATCCTGTAGGGCTGTTACCTAGGTAGGTGACAGTGATAATCGTATTCAGAATTATTTAATAGAATCCTATAGGCATGATTTCTACAAGTGTGCTGATTATAACCATATAGGCATGATTTCTAGAATTGAAATAATTTTAATCCTATATGCATAGTTTCTTGAATTGAACTAATTTTAATCCTATAGGCATGATTTCTATAATTAAGCATTATATGAGCAGGAGTTTATACACATTGATTCAGAAAACAATTAAGCCAAATATTGGTCCTATAGGCATGATTGCTAACACACATTTATTGGAAAAAATGGCGCACCTAAAGGTAGGATTTCTAACAAATCATAGCGTTAATCCTATAGGCAGGATTTCTAGTATGTAAATGCAATATAGAACTTATACCGTATCAACAAGCATGATATAAAACTTATCAACATCACAAATGAAGGCCCTACAAGCAGGATTTCTACCCTATTTTGCAAATGAAGATTAGAAACCCTTCCCGAGTTTACTAAATACCCCAGAATTATTTGTTACAAAATTATTGAAGACCAGGTTAATAAATGAATCACATAATAAAATAACTATAGAGAGCCTTTAACAGGCCCAAATACACCTGGGCAACCCAGGCCTTCAACCCATATCAGCTCCAAGGCTCATTTTCACCGGTACATAACAATCAGTGGTGAATGATTCACCCATAGCACACAGAACAAAAATATCTAGTGTGTCAAAGTTCCCAAGGGCTTCAAGGACCCGGGGCAATGCTCACACTAGAGAACAAATTCTCAAAATTAATTTAAAGGATATTAGAAGCCAAACCCCAATGTGTCAGAGTTCACAAGGGTCTCACATGGACCTCGAGCATGCTCACAATGGGGAGGTTAAGGATAGAACCTAAAGGACCTAAGGATAGGGGTTGAAAGTAGCATAAACAGCACCTAAAAGGAGGCAATGGTAAAGGGACAAATTTAAAAACTTGTTTGATTTCAGGAAGCCAACATAACAGAGTTCAAAACACAGAATAGAAGACAACAATATTTGAATATATAGGCAGATTGCATTAAGACAAATTGGCAAGATTTGCAGTGTTTGTTCATGCTCAGGTGCATAGTACTTACTAAGTTAAAGTCTGAAAGGCCTAATTAGGCTAAGTGTACATGCTAACATTATGGACAACGTTGTTTAATCACAGACAATATTTAGGCATGGTAATAAGCCAAAAAGTAGGATAATCATATATAATCCAAATGAATGAATGACAAACTAAAAGACAAGTTATCAGGGCATATGAGTGACATAAAAGGGGTTTAATAACAATACAGACATTGTAAAGATTCAGGACAGGTGAACTGATAAACATCCTAGAATTACTCTAATGATTTCTAAATTCAGGGCAAGTTCAGAAGTATCACAACCGCATACAGGAAATAAATTAGAAGACATTAAGCTAATACCTAAGAGGATTCATATTATTCAAAATAAATAGTCTCAGAACTAATAGTATCAATTATAGAACTAAAGGAAATCATATAAACATGAAATTGTCAGAATCATGCTTAGAATGAACTTTTAACATGTTGGATCGTAAACACGGGTCATAGGTGCATAGAAATAAAATGGCAAAGGGATAGTCACTCACTAGTTAGGAAAGAAAACAATAATAACACCACAATAGTCGAGAGCCCAGAATATTTGGCCTTGGGTTTTAGCCGGCCAAGACCAGAAGTAAAACGAGATAGCAAAGAGAATATAGATCCAAAACCTTAAGTTTTTAGTGAGATTACAGTGATTCGAGTCTGTCCTAAAGGGAAAAGGGGAGGGGTTTATATAGTAGCATAGATTGAATCGGGTAAACAAGGAAAAATCGTAAAATCAAACACAAACAAGGAAACCATACACATCGAATCAATAAATAATAAGTTTAGGAGAAAAACAAGGTAAACCCTAGTCTTTTTAGGAAAATAAATATTAACAGAGTATATACAAAACATCAATATAGAACGAATTTAGACATAAATAACATCTAAATCAGAGAATCAAACTAATTTTAGGTCTGATCCAAAGAGAACTGAAAAAACATTAAATTAGGGACAGAGAAAATATTGACAGAAGAGAGGAATCGAGCAAAAATAGTAAAATAAACAACAAAAAAAGAAAGAAAACGTGCGAAATCAACTTTGAAATAAACTTAAGAGAAAAAATTGGTAAACCCAGTTTTTTTAGGAAAGGTGTAGATCACAGAAATCTAAGCAATATTGGACACATATTACAAAATCAAACAGAATATAGTCCAAGTACCAGAAATAAAGCAGAATCGGAGAGATGATACTTGCCATGTTTAGGCAAGTACTAAGTAACACCATAACGAACCGACCAGTAGCGAGAGGGTGTTAATATGGTAAGGAAAAAATCGTAAAATCAAACACAAACAAGGAAAATGTACACATAGAATCAGTAAATAATAAGTTTAGGAGAAAAACAAGGTAAACCCTAGTCTTTTTAGGAAAACAAATATTAACGGAGTATATACAAAATAGCAGTATAGAACGAATTTATACATAAATAACATCTAAATCAGAGAATCAAACTAATTTTAGGTCTGATCCAAAGAGATCTGAAAAAATATTAAATTAGGGCCAGAGAAAATATTGACAGAAGATAGGAATCGAGCAAAAAAAGTAAAATAAACAACAATAAAAGAAAGAAAACATGCGAAATCAACTTTGAAATCAATTTAAGAGAAAAAATCGGTAAACCCAGTTTTTTTAGGAAAGGTGTAAATCCCAGAAATCTAAGCAATATTGGACACATATTACAAAATCAAATAAAATATAGTCCAAGTACCAGAAATAGAGCAGAATTAGAGAGATAACACTTGCCATGTTTAGGCAAGTACTAAGTAACACCATAACGAACCGACCAGTAGCGAGAGGGTGTTAATATGGTAAGGAAAAAATCGTAAAATCAAACACAAACAAGGAAACCATACACATAGAATCAGTAAATAATAAGTTTAGGAGAAAAACAAGGTAAACCCTAGTCTTTTCAGGAAAACAAATATTAATGGAGTATATACAAAACAGCAGTATAGAACGAATGTAGACATAAATAACATCTAAATCAGAGAATCAAACTACTTTTAGGTTTGATCCAAAGAGATCTGAAAAAACATTAAATTAGGGCTAGAGAAAATATTGACAGAAGAGAGGAATCGAGCAAAAATAGTAAAATAAACAACAAAAAGAAAGAAAACATGCGAAATCACCTTTGAAATTAATTTAAGAGAAAAAATCGGTAAACCCAGTTTTTTTAGGAAAGGTGTAGATCCCAGAAATCTAAGTAATATTGGACACATATTACAAAATCAAACTGAATATAGTCCAAGTACCAGAAATAGAGCAGAATCGGAGAGATAATACTGTCACGATCCGAAAATCCCACCTTCGGGCCATGACTGCGTCTAACGTTGAACCCGCTAGACAAGCCAACGTTTGAACTAATAAAATATATTAACAACAAATACGAACAAGATAACCAAGGCTTCGATGGCCCACCATATAAAATTTAACAAAATAACCCAAAATATAACATAGCACTTTTCGAAATAAAATCCATAGACGAATACCAGAACTGGTGTCACATACTCACAGTCTATCTAAGTGATTACTACAAATAAAAGGTCTGAAATAAGTACATAAGATTGTCTTTGAAATACAAAGTAAGACAGAGCTGAAAGTGGAAAGTAGAAGGTGACGTCAAGGCCCACGAACGTCTGCGGGTCTACCTCGAGTCTCCTGCATGACTGAATGAGATGCTCCGATCGTCAGTGATCTCCGGGTCCGGATGCGTAGTCTGCACAACATAAAAAAGTGCAGGTGTAGCATCAGTACAACCGATCCCATGTACTGAGTAAGTGTCGAGCCTAACCTCGGCGAAGTAGTGACGAGGGTAGGACCAACACAACATATGTACCTGTGTAATTTTTATATAATAGCAGGAAAAATGGCAACAGAAATAAGAAAGTATGACAGATACGTGGAGAACATGCTGGGGAGATAGGGTAAAAGTATGCTAGCACAGCAGTACAAGGTAATAAATGAAACGCAAAGACAAGGCAAAAATATAGCTTCTCAAACATATAATGAACAGGAAGGGCACGTCATGTCCCCTCGTGCATAACCTCACAGTCACTCGGCACGGAATCTCCCCTCGTGCATATATAATAACACTCGGCACGGAATGTCCCCTCGTGCATAACCTCACAGTCACTCGGCACGGAATCTCCCCTCGTGCATATATAATAACACTCGGCACGGAATGTCCCCTCGTGCATAACCTCACAGTCACTCGGCACGGAATCTCCCCTCGTGCATATATAATAACACTCGGCACGGAATGTCCCCTCGTGCATAACCTCACAGTCACTCGGCACGGAATCTCCCCTCGTGCATATATAATAACACTCAGAACGGAATTTCCCCTCGTGCATAACCTCACAATCACTCAGCACAGAATGTCCCCCCGTGCATATATAATAACACTCGTCACAGAATGTCCCCTCGTGAATAACCTCACAATCACTCGGCACGGAATGTCCCCTCGTGCATA
>ML279710.1:0-26740 GCA_005239495.1 Nicotiana undulata
TCTCCTTGGTATTGTTTGGAGCATAAACCAGTTCTGCATTTGTTTGGACAATAGCAACAGGCTATTGTACTTCTTTTTGCTGTGTCACTTGGCATGGCTTTGAAGTACCAGTGTCCACATTCCTTTGTTGTTTTGTAGCTTCCTTAGTTGGCTTGTACCCTTTGTTGACAGATCCATCTACTGCATCCCCTTGTCCTGTTCCCCCAGGTTCTATAATCTGAATATCTGGACCTTTGTCAACCATAATTTTCTTTTCCTTCTCTTGTGTACTACCTGGATTAGCAACAGCAGTATCTTTCACCTTTGAAGTAGTAGTTTCATCTTTGTTTTGAGTAGACTTTGGTATAGCATTAACACTTTGAGTTTCATCCTCCAAAGTCTCTGCATCATCTTCTTCATCACTTGGCATGATATCTGGTATCTCTCCTTCACCTGAATCTACTTCTCTTTGATGTTCCCACATTCTTCCTCCTTGCCAATTTGCATTGTCCATATTTCTGACTTGGTCATAGTCTGGGTCTGCCTGATCATTAACTTCATTATGCATTAGTTCTAGATTGAGTCCAGTATCTTGTGTTGGCACTTCTTGGACAGAAGTGTTAATAGCAACCATATTTCCTTGAAAAGTTCTTTGAACCCATTGTTGTGTAGATTCTCTTAATTGCTGTTCAGAAAAGGTGCCTATTATGACTGCATCTCCTAGCTGATCTCCCTCATTTAATACCCCTTGTTTGGTTTCAATTCGTAGTTCTAGGTGTTATTTTGGAAATTTGATCGGGCGAGTAAGTTCGTATGACGTTTTTAGACTTGTATGCATATTTGGTTTAGAGCCCCGAGGGCTCGGGTAAGTTTCGGATAGGCTACAGAGTGAATTTTGACTTAGAAATGTTGCTGGTGTTTCAGTTCTGGTGCAGGCCTCTGATCTCGCATTTGTGAGATCGGGCATCGCATTTGCGACCTCTGATGGGTTCGCATTTGCGAGCTACTCACCGCATTTGCAAAGAGTAGCTGGGCCACATTATGTGTCGCATTTGCGAAGTGGGACAGGAGGGGGCAGTGATCGCAACTGCGATCAAGTGGTCGTATTTGCGGAGGGTCAGTGTTCGCATTTGCAAACTTTTCATCGCAAATGCGATAAATGCAAAGATGTGAGAGTCTTCGCATTTGTAATGGATTCTTCGCATTTGCGAACCAGACGGGGTTTTTGCTCATTCTTCAAATTTTCAAAGCAAGAAAACCATAGAGGTGATTTTCCAAAGAACATTTCTTCATCAAATCATTGGTAAGTGATTCTAAACTAGTTTCTTTCAATCTTTCACTATATTTTCTAAGATTTCAGCCAAAAATCTTATGTTTTCATGGTGGAAATTGGGGATTTTGGGTAGAAATAGGGACTTTTGTAAATTGGGGATTTAGAACTCAAATTGAGGTTTGATTCCAAAATAAATTACACAATCGATCTCGGGGGTGAATGGGTAATCGGGTTTTGGTCTGAACTTCGGAATTGGACCAAGCTGGCCCGGGGGTTGACTTTTGTTGACTTTTTCAATAATGGCGTAAATCGAATCATTTACAATCGTGGGTGGTTCCTAAGGCTTAATTTGAGTCGTTTGGTTGATAATTTGATAGATTTTATTAGTTCGGAGGCTTGTTTGAAAGGAAAAGCTCAATCACATCTTTGAGTGGAACTTTTGGAGCGAGGTAAGTGTCGTGGTTAACCTTGACTTGAAGGATTAAGACTTGTTTGTCTATTTGCTACATGTTTAGATGTTGGTTACAACGTACATGTGAGGTGACGAGTACTTATGCGTTGTTGTCGGGTTATAGCATGCGAGTAGGACTTGTTCCTTGTTATTATTGCTTACTTTGATCATGTATTCCGTGCTTAGACTAGTTATTTTCTATATTGATCGTTCTTACCATGTTTATGGGCTTTTGTGATAATTGAGCATTGATTCCAAAGTTGAGATTGGATTGTGGAACCGTTGTGGAAGTAAGACTTGTTCTTGTTGATCCTATCTCCCTGTTGTTATTTGTTCATTGTTATTTGGTAAGGAAGAGTGTTAAAGCACGAAGGGTTCTGCCGTCCCATATTGTGAGTGTAATGCACGAAGAGTGATACCGCGCCATAATGTGAGTGTTAAAGCACGAAGGGTGATGCCGTGCCGTTTTATGAGAGTTAATGCACGGATCTCCGAGGGCATGGAATGTCTAATTTTTTGGTCAAAATATCCACAGTAATGTCTCTGTTAGATTTTGGGTAATGCCGTGCCGAATCTAATGATTTATATTATAAGGTTGAGAGTAAAAGCTCGAAGGGTGATGCCGTGCATTATCATTATTTTGTGAGGTTGAGAGTAAAAGAACGAAGGATGATGTCGGGCAATTTTCTTCATTGTGTTTACTTGTTTTCACTGGTTAAAGGCATGTTGACTGTTCTGGTTATCACTTCCGCTGTATCTCTTATATTTTGTACCCCTTTATCATGCCCCTTCCCAATAGTACATGTTTAAATGTTACTTGTTATTATTTTGTACATGCACTGTTATCTGTACATGTTTATTATGTGGGTGTCTTGTCATAGCCTCCTCACTACTTCGTCGAGGTTAGGCTCGACACTTACGAGTACATGGGGTCAGTTGCACTCATACTACACTCTGCACTTGTTGTGTAGATTTTTGTACCGGCCCTAGCTGATCGTGAGGTTAGCAGCTGGACTTGCTTGTCAGAGACCCAAGGTAGATCTGCTGGCGTCCGCAGACCCTGGAGTCCCTTCCTAGTTTCTTTATTTTACTGTTTCCTTCCTTTCAGAACAATTGTATTTTCTTTCGGACTCTGTTTGTAGTAAATCTTAGAAGCTCGTGAATCGTGACTCCAGATCCGAAATGTATCAGATATTATGGGCTTTATGTTATTCCGCAATTCAGTTTTAGCTTCTTTTTAGCCTAATTGTCTCTATTATTGAAATTGACTAAAGTTGGCTTTAAGAATTCTCGAACATTGGCTTACCTAGCAAGTGAAATGTTAGGCGCCATCACGGTCCCGTCGGCAAGAATTCTGAATCGTGACAGTTTAGTACAACAAATACAAAAAAAGAACTTACTCTTCTATCCATGCGAAAATCAAGGAGTTGACATAAAAATAGAATCTCTAAATTTAAGCTTACCAATTAATTTCTTTCTTAGATACAATAATAACTTCCTTATAAAACAGAAATGAAGCAAAGAAAATATCTCATCATCGGATCTAAAAAGCATAGGCATTTGTTTCAATAATATGAATAATCTTTGACTCAAAAAGTAAAAAAAAAAATTCATTAAGAAATATCATCTTCATTCTACTTTTTTTTAGGTGAAATTAAAGTAGATATTATTACTACAACCAATAACAATACTTTGAAAAACATTATCTAAATCTTATATTTGTTATAGCCTCTTTAATAATGTTATGTTAATGAACTACATGAGCAAATGAGAGACCCCGGGCAACATGAAGATCTGATTATGGCAGAAAAAGACACAAAGGCTCAACTAGAGAAATGACTTGGGGTGGAAGAAAGTATTATGAAGCAAAAATCTAGAGTGCATTCGCTGAAGTTAGGAGATGATAACACAACTTATTTCTTTGCAAGCATGACGAACAAATACTGCCAGAACAAAATTAAGGGTCTGATAAGGGCTAATGAGGAGATGGTGCAAACTAAACAAGAGATTGTAGAGGAAGTACTAGGATTCTACAAACAACTACTGGGATCATCAGCTGGAAATTTTCCAGCCATTATTCCAGTAGTGATGAGGGATGGAGCTTTGGTGAATAGACAACAACAACTTCAATTGGTGAAAGATGTATCTAAAGAGGAAGTATATAAGGCACTACTGGGAATTAATGACAACAAAGCACCTGGGTGTGATGGTTTCAATGCACTATTTTTTAAGAAGGCTTGGGATGTGATTGGAGACAAAGTTGCAGAGGCAGTAATGGAGTTCTTTACAAGTGCTGATCTCTATCAACCTATCACCTGCACGACACTGACTCTTGTGCCAAAGGTGAAGAATTCATCCAGAATCACTGAGTACAGACCAATATCATGTTGTACCATTCTGTACAGAATAATTTCTAAGGTGATAACAAACAAATTGCAGGGTATAATGGATGATATAGTTGACAGGAACCAATATGCTTTTGTGTCAGGGAGGCAATGATAACATCATATTGAGCCATGAACTAGTTAAAGGTTATGTCAAGAAAGGTGTCCCAAGGTGCATGATGAAAATTGATATGAAGAAGGCTTATGACTCTATTGAGTGAGACTATATGGAGAATGTTCTAAAAAAATTGCAAATGCCTGGAAGATTTATCCAATGGATTATGAAATGCGTGAGAAGTGTATCCTACTCCATCATCATCAATGGACAACATACAACTCCTTTCCATGCAAAAAAGGGATTGAGACAGGGAGACCCTCTGTCTCCTTACCTATTTATATTGGTTATGGAATACTTGACTAGATTACTGAAGACTCTAATGATGAATCAAAACTTCAACTATCACCCTAAGTGTGCTAAAATGAACATAGTACAACTTAGTTTTGCTGATGATCTCCTGCTTTTCTGTAGAGGTGATACTATATCTGTGTAACTACTTTATCAATGTTTTCAAGATTTCTCTCAAGCTTCTGGTTTAGTTGCCAATGCGAGCAAGAATTCTATCTTCTTTGGGGGAGTCAGAGATGATATACAACAGGAGATACTACAAGTATTAGGCTTCTCTAAAGGATCACTACCTGTGAGGTATTTGGGGGTGCCTCTTAGTGCCAAAAGGCTATCATTGGTACAGTGTCAACCACTGATTGAGAATATTCTAGGGAGAATACAATCATGGACTGTCAGATTCCTTTCCTATGCACGTGGAGTTCAATTGATCAAAAGTGTGTTGTTCTCCATACAAGTATTTTGGTCTTAAGTGTTCATTCTGCCTAAGAAGCTGATTCAATTAATAGAGAGTATATGCAGAAGGTTCCTATGGACTGGAGGGGTAGAGGTTACTAAAAAAGCATTATTGGCTTGGGATAGACTATGTTGGCCAAAAGCAGCAGGGGGATTGAATATACTGGACATAGGCATATGGAATAAAGCATCCATATGCAAATTATTGTGGAATCTAAGCAAGAAGAAAGATAAAATGTGGATACAATGGGTTCACCTATACTATAAGAGATACATTACTGGGGTGATCAACCAAAACAAGCATCGTGGGTGGTCCAAAAATACTAAAATCAAAGAAACAGTTTGAGGAAGTTGGGATGTCAGAAGAAGAGGTATTGCAAATGGACAAATTATCAATCAAGGCAATGTATTTGAAGCTTAGAGGGGACTTCACAAAGGTACTATGGAGGAGGATAACATGCAATAATGCTGGACTCCCTAAGTGGAAATTCACACTACTACTGGCTGCTCACAGAAGGTTACTAACAAGAGAAAGATTAGGAAGATGTGGTTGCCTGGAGGATACAATTTGCTCATTATGCAACAGAGAGGAAGAAACCATCGATCATCTATTCTTTAAATGTTCATTTTCAGCACAAGTATGGACAACAATACTAGAATGGCAAGGAATACAGAGGCAGGTGATGGATTGGGGACAAGAATTAGAATGGGCTGCAAGACATTACAAAGGAAGAAGTTTTAAAGCAGAAGTTTACAGAATGCCACTATCTGGGAGTATATACTATATATGGCAAGAGACGAATGCAAGAATATTTCAAGCAAAGCAGAGGAATACTGAAGCAATCACTCGACAACTAGTTCAAGAAATCCACTGTCAAGGGAGCATGAAACAAAGTTTGAAGGGAAGGTTATTAGAACTAAACGGTCACGACCCCAAATTCTAACTGGTCGTGATGGCGCCTATCGTGGAACTAGGCAAGCCACTATCACATAACTACACATTTATATTAATAAAATCCCCTCGAAATCATTAATAATATTCCATAGCAAGTATAAAATTTTTATAAGTCTTTAACAAAGCATAATAAAATCTAACAGTCTAAAACCCTTCCCCAGAACTACAGTCAACTGATCACGAGCATCTAAGAATAAGGAAAATACTGCTAATGTCATAAAACAATGTCTCAGAACAAAATACTAAATACTAATGAAGGAAGGGAAATGGAGAAGATGTGGACGCTGGACAGCTACCTCGAAATCCCAAATGATGCCGATGAACGAACTCAGATGGCTATTGCTCAGAACCAGTACCTGGATCTGCACACAGAGGTGCAGAGAGTAATGATGAGTACGCCAACTCAGTAGTAATGAAAATAAATCAAGTCTGAAGATAAGAAACGCACATCACAAAACACCAATTCACCAATAGTAAAACACAAAGTCTGAGTAAAGTATAGTTTTAATACATAAGTTTGAAAACCAATGTCAATGAAAATCCTTTGAACAAGTATATATTCAAACGTTTCTCAGTAAAAATTCCAAAATATCCGTTTAGAAGAGTGGAGTGAATCATAATCAAAACTCAGTAAAAATTATCATCATAACCACCCCTCGGGCCAAATCATCACTCATAAATAGTCACTCAGCACCTCACCATCACTTAGTAACAGTCACTCAGCACCTCACCATCACTCATGCCTCCCAATCACTCGTCACTCGGCACTCGGCCCTCGACACTCGCACTCAGTAGGTACATGCGCTCACTGGGGGTGTGTACAGACTCCGGAGGGGCTCCTACAACCCAAGTGCTATAACAATCCAAATCATGGAAATCATCACTCAGGCACTCGGCCTCTCTCGTATCATCAATATCCTCACAATATAGGCTCTCGGCCCCAATCATATCATCAATATCCTCACAATATAGGCTCTCGACCTCACTCAGTCAGACACTCTCAACATGCCACTCGGGCCATGAATAAACGGGGTTCTCGACCCAAAATAGTATTTCATTTCAAGAAATAATATCAGTAACTCAAAGTGTCAAAATAATTTATCAAGAAAGACTGAGTGTAAAATCATAATTATTATGTGAGGAATATCAGAAAAATAGCCCCCAAGGGGTTAAAACAGATCGGCACTAGGCCCCAAACATGGCTTACAACCCAAATATGTCAAAATATAGTAATATTATTTAACATATGCTTTAAAAGCAGTTTCGCAACTCAATTGTTGCCTAAAAAGGAACATATTTCCAAACTTCCAATTCGTGCACGCCCCACACTCGTCATCCAGTGTGTGCGTCACTCCAAAACCGTGAAAGGATGTAAAGTCCGGGGTTTCAAACCCTCAGGACAGGATTTAAAGACATTACTTACCTCAAATTAGCCCGAAAAGATACTCTGCAACACACTTGCCCCTCGAATATACTTCCGAGTGCTCCAAATCTATCAACTTCAGATTTTTACATCAAATTATGCTAAGGGAATGAATTCCAATCGAAAAATATCAACTTTATGCACAAAACCCGAAATTAGCCAAACCCCGACCCCCGATCCCGCGTCTCGGAACTCGACAAACTTTATACCAAAACGATTCTCATCATATCATGATTTTGTACATATAAAGAACTCTGAAATCGGAGTCCAATTGACCCCTCAAATCATCCCTAGAAGGTCTCTTAAACTCAAGCCCTAGTTTTCCCCTTTTCCACTGATTTTTCCTAATTAAACACTGTTAATGTGGTCCTTAATCACATATAATAGAGTTAATGAGTCCAAAAATCTTACCTCAATGGAGAACAAACGTTTCCCTCTTCAAAAATCCTCAAAAAGCTCGGAACCCGCACAACAATGGTGAAAAGAAGACTAAAAATCGTTAAGTCCCCTTTTTATACTTTTCCGCCCAGGCTTTTCGCACCTGCGGCCTTATTCTCACACCTGCGGTCCGCACATGCGCTCAAGGGGACCGCACTTGCGGAATTTCATTAAACAGACCAACTCCCGCATCTGCGGCCCAGGTGTCGCACCCGCGGCCCGCAAACGGCCAAATATCCGCTTCTGCGGTTCTTCCTCCCAGGGCGTTAGAACCCGCACATGCGGTCAAATATCCTCAGGTGCGGAAATCACAGTAGCAGAAACACCAGCAACTGATGCTGCATTTTTCAAGCCTAAAAATTCTCGTTAACCATCCGAAATCAACCCCGAGCCCCTCGGGACCCCAACCAAAGATACCAACACATCATAAATGATCGTTCAAACTTAGTCGCACCCTCGGAGCACCCAAAAAAATTATCAAAACACCAAAATCACATTAAATTCAAGCCTATGAACTTTGAAATTCCTAAATTCCACCAAACCGAAACCATCCAAAACACCTTTGATTGATCTGAAATTTTGCACACATATCCAAAATGACATTACGAACCTGTTCCAACCTCCGGAATTCCATTCCGACCCCGATAGCGTATTTTCCACCGCCGACCGGAAATCACAAAAAACTAACTTTCATCAATTCAAGCCTAATTCTACACCGGACATCACAAAAATATTCTGAACACACTCCTAAGTCCCAAATCACCTAGCGAAGCTATCCGAGCCATAAAATCTGCATTCCGAGGCTGTTTACCAGTAAGTCAACTCCCAGTTGACTTTTTCAACTATAAAGCTACTTTTAGAGACTAAGTGTTTCAATTCTCACTACAACTATTCCGAACCCGAACCACTCGACTCCAACACATCATAAACTTCTAAAAAAAGCATAACAAGGCAGAAACAGGAATAGCGGTGCAAATTCTACGGAACGACCGACCGGGTCGTTACATAAACTACTACCATACTGTTCGTATGGATATGTAAAAATAGGATAGTAGTTAGAAGGTACAGGAATAAGCCAAGCTGAATTTGGGGTTGATGTCCAGATCAGACTAAAAAAGAGAAATACTGTGTAAATATTACTTGGTAAATAAAATTTGTTTAGTTACCAAAAAGAATAATGTTATGTTAATGGTATATGTTGGATATAATATACTTTATACATATAATTAATTATCGTTTTAGCTAAATCGAGATCTTCCCATTCCAATAGGTCTTCATCGAGTACTTGTATTATTTTACACAAAAAACATACGCATCTTCTAAACTAGAGTGCCATCAGAATTTTTTATGCAATGTGTTTCATATCTTATATACTTCACAACACTATAAATTATAAAAAAAGTAAACTTTAAATATTGGTAATATATCGTATACTGCTAATGTATACATTAGTATCATATAGTCAGAATACACATTCGTACTTGTATAATTTACCTATATGAACCATATATTATATAATTATATAAATATACATTATATTATATAATTTATATAATATAATATATGAATATATAATAGATATATATCATATATTATAAATAACTGTACAGTATAAAGACATCGATTAACATTTTATAGAATAATTTTATTATAATCTACCTTTATAGTATTGTATACACATATAAGACAATACATAAAACTAGAAAAAAGAAATACATTAATGATTATATTACTCACAGTATAATATATACAAAATAATGTATATTTTTTGTCAATTACAAAAAAAAAAACAAAAAAAAAACAGTGTAATTCCGCTATTTTGCCCTTTGGGTTTTCTCAAAGGTATGAATTTTCTATCTATTTTTGTATCAGATGTACTTATCAACCCAAATAAAAAAAACTAAAATTTATTGGAATCAAAGTATGGAGAAGTATTGGGATGATAAAGGGAGATTAGAAATAATAGATTAGTGGAGACTGAAAAATAAGTTAGTGATTAGGCAAAATAACGTATATCGGAGAGAGAGAGTATTGATAAGTTTGAAATAGGTTGAATACTCAAAATGAATTGAGTTTCCTATTTAATGGCCTTAACGGAAATATTTAAGGGATATGAAATATTGTATATGATTTAATTAAAAAATTAAAAAATTATAATTAATTTTCTGAAAGTAGTGGCAACTCACCTTATTACTTGCAGATTT
Organism: Nicotiana undulata; assembly: GCA_005239495.1. Lineage (NCBI taxonomy): Eukaryota > Viridiplantae > Streptophyta > Magnoliopsida > Solanales > Solanaceae > Nicotiana > Nicotiana undulata. Next base: position 9,967 of record ML279710.1, read on the forward strand.
CCTCTCTGGGCTCAAACGTAAATGAATTGGGCCTTTTAGCTGATACTAAATCACTTGGTCCAATCGAATAAGTACTTTGATGATGTTACACCGTGTTTGGTAAGAATGGAAAGATAAGTTGCTGCAAGGAAGGGGTTCAAAGAGTGAAAAAAAGGGGGATAATTTTAGGAAAATTTTCATAAAGCACTATCTTTTAGTGGTAATTAGCTATCTATAGATATCATTTGCTATATTACGGATTATAGATACGTTTTCTGTTCTTATAAGATGTATTAGATGTATTTAAGCTACTGTATTCATGAATACAATAGCAAAAATAGGCGTGAATCAGGGAAGTCCAGCTAATCAGTTGTTGTATTCGAGTGTATTCGACTGTATTCATGACGTTTTTAAACGGAAAGTGAATCAATTAACATAATAGACTCCTAATATAACTCAACATACTCAATTATAACACACAAATTTTGTATTTCCAATTATAAAAAAGATTCTCAACCGAAAACTACCCAAATACATAGCAATCTTCAGAGAAATTATATAATACATCTGAATACGTAAAATATATTAATTAAAAAAACATATGAATACATTCCAAATACATAGATATCTTCAGAGAAATTATATAATACATCTGAATACATATATTATATTAATTAAAAAAACATATGAATACATTCATGGCATGTAGCGAGACAATGAATACAACGAAATACATAAATCAAACCAAATATATCTGAATACAGCTACATACATCAAACCGAATACATCTGAATACAGCTACATACATCAAACCAAATACATCTGAATACAACTACATACACATTTGATGCCATATGAATACAGTCGAATACACTCGAATACAACAACTGATTAGATACAGTCGAATTCCTTTGAGGAATCTGATTCCGATGACGATGAAGATTTCTCCGGCAGCGATTCCGATGACGATGAAGATTTCTCCGCCAGCGATTCCGATGACGGCTTTCAAGAGGTATCACGACCCGAAATCCCACCTTCAGACTGTGATGGCGTTTAACGTTGAACCCGCTAGACAAGCCGACGTTTGAGTTAATTTACTAACTTTCTTTACTTAAGTCATTTAAAAGTGAAACAATGAACATAAACAATTAATAATAATGTGGAAGCTGCGAGTCTATATATTAATATAATAATTGTCACAAAAATTCCGTACATAATCCCCCAGAATTGGTGTCACAAAATCTCACGGACTGTCTAAAATTACTACAACAAGAGTCTGAAATGAACAATACAACTGTCTGTGATACCAAGATAAGACAGAAACGAAAAGATAGAAGGTGACGCCAAGGTCCACGAACGTCTGCGGAACTACCTCGGTGTCGCCTGTATGGACTGAAGCATACTCCCTCTAACGATGTCCACTGGGTCCGGCTATGTAATCTTCACAACATAAAGAAGTGCAAGTGTAGCATCAGTACAACCGACCCCATGTACTGAGTAAGTGCCGAGCCTAACCTCAGCGAAGTAGTGATGAGGCTAGACACGACAACAACAATTTACCTGTACAGTTCTATAATATATACCAGAGAAAATAGCAAGAAATAAACAGTTAAGCATGGTAATACGGGGACAAGTAATGGGGGTAACAAGTGAGAATCAAAGGTGAATAACTGAACAACCAACAATACAAAAGATTCAAGTCAACAGGAAATAGTAACTCAAACAAGTATGTACACGGCATCACCCTTCGTGCTTTTACTCTCGTCCTCACAATGCAATAAAATATAAATGGGCACGTCATGTTCCTTCGTGCTTTTAAATTTAAAGTCATGGCACGACATCACCCTTCGTGCTTTTACTCTCTTCCTCACTATGCATTGTATAAATGAAAGCAATATAAATCATGGAACGACATCATCCTTCGTGCTTTTACTCTCTTCCTCACTATGCAATGTATAAATGAAAGCAATATAAATCATGGAACGACATCATCCTTCGTGCTTTTACTCTCTTCCTCACTATGCAATGTATAAATGAAAGCAATATAAATCATGGAACGGCACTTCGTGCTTTTACTCTCTTCCTCACTATGAAATGAATACACGGCATCACCCTTCGTGCTTTACACTCTTCCTCACCCAATCAACAACAAATAACAACTTGGCAAGGAATTCAACAGTGTGAAATACAGTTCATAACCACCCAACAAGGGGAATATCAACAAAAATAGTATCATTGCCCAGCAAGGGACTCAGCTATAACCAATCTCTCACGAGTAAATAACTTAATGAATTGGATCCTCAACGGAGACATCATCTTACAAGTACTTAATCAAATATTCTCAGCAATTAAACAACGTCCCAAAGGAAACTACTTCGTAACACAATAAATATCGGAGTAATAACATGTAATTCACCAAAATAGACTCACGAGCATGCTTGAAAAACAATGCATAGGTACTCGTCACCTCACATATACATTGAACATGATAAAACAAGTAGCACATACGACTCAACACCTATTCCCTCACTAAAGTTAGGCCAAACACTTACCTCGGCTCCAAGAACGCAAATCAAGCCTCTAGCACCGCTTTTCCCCTCGAATCCAACTCCGAAACGATAGTATCAAGACATAATCGACTCAATAATATCAATAATGACTCAATAATTCAATTCCAAAACCTAATTGTAGATTTCCCATAATTCTTCCAAAAATACCAAAAACTGACCCCGGGCTCGCTTGGTCCAAACACGAGGTTCTGACCAAAACCCGATCACCCATTCCCCCACGAGCCCGAATATACAATTTGTTTTGAAATCCGACCACAAAACAAGGTTGAATTTCCCAAAATTCAAAAAGCCCTAACTCTACCCAAAACCTCAATTTCTACCCTTGATCTCCATGATTTTAGGCCTAGAATCTATTAATTGATGAAGAAAATGGAAGAAATTAGAGTTAGAATTGCTTACCTATGAAGCTATGGTGATGGAGCTCTTCAAAAATGGCCAAAAGAGGTGTGGAGAAGAAGAAGATAGTGGAAGAATGTGAAATCCCGTGTTAACATTCTGTTTTGGGGCTTTTAAATGACTGGACGAAATAACTCTATGTGATCGCGGAAGGGCGAGTGCGATCGCATAGAGGCATGAATCCTGTGGACTGCGATCGCGGGCTTAAGGGTGCAACCGCATAGAGTAAACTACCCAGCCCCCACCCAGACCTCTTGTACCTTTATGCGATCGCGGACTGTGCTGTGCGGTCGCATAGAGGAACTGACCTCCCCCTAACTTAAAGCTATGCGATCGCGGAGGCACCTATGCGATCGCATAGTGTAATGCATCAGACACCAGCAACTCCACTCTACACCAGAGTTTCTAACACTTTTGCACTCCGACACCCACCCGAAACTCACCCGAGCCCTCGGGGCTCAAAACCGAATATACACACGACTTCAAAATCATCCTACAGACTTATTCGAGTAATTAAACTACCAAAATAACATAAAAATAATGAATTAAACTCCAAAATCTATATAATTTTCTCAAAACTTCATAGACTTCAAATTTTTCATTTTTGATCCGAAACACAACAAACCAAGTCCGTTTCTTACAAAATTTTACAGACAACACATAATAATCATATTAAAATTGCTCCGGGATTCGGAACCATAATACGGGCCCGGTAATACGAGTTTTACATCAAAATTCATTTTTAAAAGTCTTTATATTTTTTTCAAAAAATAATTTTCTTTAAAAATTCATTTCTCGGACTTGGGACCTCGGAATTCGATTTCGGGCATACGCTCAAGTCCCATATTTTCCTACGGACCCTCCGGGACCATCAAATCACGGGTCCGGGTCTGTTTACCCAAAATGTTGACCGAAGTCAACTTTAATCAAATAATTATTATAAAAACATCCTTTTATCAATTTTCCACATAACAGCTTCCCGGCTACGTGCCCAGGCTACGCACGCACATCGAGGTAAGATTAACGGAGGCTTTCAGGGCCTCGGAACACAGTTTCAGTTAAATTTACACAGGATGACCCTTTTGAGTCATCACAATCTCCACCTCTAAAACAAACGTTCATCCTCGAACGGACATAGAGAGGTACCTGAATCGGGGAAAAGATGGGGATATCGGCTCCGCATATCGGACTCGGACTCCCAGGTAGCTGCCTCAACAGACTGACCTCTCCACTGAACACGAAACGAAGGATAACTCTTCGATCTCAACTGACGAACCTGCCGAGCTAATATGGCTACCGGCTCCTCCTCATAAGTCAAATCCTTGTCCAATTGGACACCGCTGAAGTCAAGTACATGAGATGGATCCGCAATGTACCTCCGGAGCATAGATACATGAAACTCCGGGTGCACGAGTGATAAACTCGGTGGCAAGGCAAGTCTGTAGGCCACCTCTCCTACCTTATCCAAAATCTCAAATGGACCAATGTACCTAGGGCTCAACTTTCCCTTCTTCCCGAACCTCATCACACCCTTCATGGGCGACACTCGAAGAAATACCCCGTCTCCTACCATAATGGCCAAATCTCGAACTCTGCGATCCGCATAACTTTTCTACCTGGACCGAGCTGTACGAAGTCTATCCTGAATGATCTTCACCTTGTCCAAGGCATCCTGGACTAACTTAGAACCAGCAATCTAGCCTCTCCCGACTTAAACAATCCGACTGGCGACCGACACTGCCTACCATACAACGCCTCATACGGGTCCATCTGAATGCTCGACTGATAATCGTTGTTGTAGGCAAACTGAGCTAAAGGCAAAAACTGGTCCCATGAACCACCAAAGTCAATGACACAAGCTCGCAACATATCCTCCAAAATCTGAATAGTACGCTCGGACTATTCGTCCATCTGAGGATGAAACGCTGTGCTCAATTCAATCTGTGTACCCAACTCTCGCTGAAATACTCTCCAGAAATGGGAGGTAAACTAAGTACCTCGGTCTGATATAATGGATATGGGCACCCCATGCAATCTAACAATCTCTCTCATATAGATCTTTGCCAACGTCTTTGCTGAATACGAAACTGATACCGGAATGAAGTGTGCTGACTTGGTCAGCCTATCCACAACAACCCACACTGCATCAAACATCCTCTGAGTCCAACTACAAAATCCATGGTGATACGCTCCCACTTCCACTCGGGAAGCTGAATCTGCTGCATCAAACCACCGGGTCTTTGGTGCTTGTACTTAACCTGCTGACAGTTCAAGCACCGAGCTACATAAGCTACAATATCCTTCTTCATCCTCCACCACCAATAATTCTGCCGCAAGTCCTGGTACATCTTTGCGGCGCCCGGATGAATGGAATACCGGGAACTATGAGCCTCCTGTAGTATCAACTCACGAATACCATCAACATCAGGTACACAAATACGGCCCTGCATCCTCAGAACTCCCTCATCATCAACTGTGACCTGCTTGGAACCTCTGTGCCGTACTGTATCTCTAAGAACACATAAATGACGATCATCATACTAATTGGACCGAATAAGATCATACAATGAAGAACGGGCCACGGTATGTGCCAAAACACTGCCAGACTCAGAAACCTCCAATCTCACAAACTGGTTGGCCAAAACCTGAACATCCAAAGCAAGCGGTCGCTCTCCGACTGATAGATAAGCAAGACTACCCATACTAGCTGACTTCCGGCTCAAGGAATCGACTACCACATTGGCCTTTCCCGGATGATAAAGAATGGTAATATCATAATCCTTCAGCAGCTCCAACCATCTCCTCTGCCTCATATTCAACTCTTTTTGTTTGAATAGGTACTGTAGACTCTTATGATCTGTGAACACCTCACATGGCACCCCATACAGATAATGCCTCCAAATCTTCAACGCATGAGCAATGACTGCTAACTCCAAATCATGGACTGGATAGTTCTTCTCATGAACCTTCAACTGACGTGAAGCATAAACTATAACCTTGCCCTCCTGCATCAACACTGCACCAAGTCCATTCCGTGAAGCATCACAATACACGGTATAAGGCCCTGAACCTGTGGGAAAAACTAGCACCGGTGCCGTGGTCAAGGCTGCCTTGAGCTTCTGAAAGCTCGCCTCACACTCATCAGACCACCTGAACTGGGCACCCTTATGGGTCAACCTGGTCATCGGGGATGCTATAGATGAAAAGCCCTCCACAAATCGGCGATAATAACCTGCTAAGCCCAAGAATCTCCGAATCTCTATAGCTGAAGTGGGCCTAGGCCAATCCCTGACCGCTGAAATCTTCTTGGGATCCACCTGAATACCCTCTGATGACACCACATGGCCTAGAAATGTCACCGAACTCAACCAGAACTCACACTTGGAAAATTTGGCATACAACTGACTATCCCTAAGAGTCTGGAGGACGACTCGAAGATGCTGCTCATGCTCCTCACGGCTACAGGAGTATATCAATATATCATCAGTGAAAACAATAACGAATGAGTCCAAATAGGGCCTGAACACTCGGTTCATCAACTCAATAAAAGCAGCGGGGGCATTTGTCAACCCAAATGACATCACCAAGAACACATAATGCCCATAACGAGTGCGAAAGGCTGTCTTAGGGACATCAGACGCCCTAATCCTCAGCTGATAGTAACCAGATCTCAAGTCTATCTTGGAAAATGTTGTAGCACCCTGAAGCTGGTCAAATAGGTCATCAATCCTCGGCAAAGGATACTTATTCTTAATAGTGACCTTATTCAGCTGCCGGTAGTCAATACACATCCTCATTGAGCCATCTTTATTCTTAACAAACAACACTGGAGCACCCCAAATAGAAACACTAAGCCTAATAAAGCCTTTATCCAACAAGTCCTGCAGCTGCTCCTTCATTCCTTCAACTCTGGCGGGGCCATACGATACGGCGGAGTAGAAATAGGCTGAGTGCCCGGGGCTACCTCAATACAAAAATCGATATCGCTGTGGGGTGGCATACCCTGTAGGTCAGTAGGGAATACCTATGGAAACTCACGAACCACGGGCACAGACTCCATAGAAGGCACCTCGGCACTAGAATCACGAACATAGGCCAAATAGGCCAAATAACCCTTCTCGACCATGCGCCGAGCCTTCATATATGAAATAACTCTACCGGAAGAATGACTAGGAGTCCCTCTCCACTCCAAACGAGGTACTCCTGGCAAGGCCAAGGTCGCTGTCTTGGCATGACAGTCCAGAATAACATGATAGGGAGATAGCCAGTCCATCCCCAATATAACATCAAAGTCAACCATATCAAGAAACAAAAGGTCTACCTGAGTCTCCAAACCACCAATAACCACTAAGCATGAACGGTAGACTCGATCTACCATAATGGAATCACCCACCGGTGTAGACACATATACAGAAGTACTCAGGGAATCACGGGGCATACTCAGATAAGGGGAAAAATATAGAGACACATAGGAGAAAGTAGAACCCGGATCAAATAACACCGAAGCATCTCGGCTGCAAACTGAAACCGTACCTGTGATAACCGCATCAGAGGCCTCAGCCTCAGGCCTGGCAGGAATAGCATAGCACCGGGGCAGAGCCCCTCCAACCTGAACATCTCTTGGTCGACCCACTACGGCCTAACCTCTACCTCTCATGGCCTGTCCTCCACCTCTGTGAGTCTGACCTCCACCTCTGGCACCACGACCTCCACCCCTAGCTGGCTGAGGGGGTGGGGGTGCACCTGATGCTGGGACCATGGCACGAGAACTCTGATACTGAGAACTACCAGAAGCTTGGGGGCAATACCTGGCAATGTGCCCCGAAACACCACAGGAATAACAAGACCTCTGCTGCTGTGGCTGGTGACTCTGAAACTGACCCTGTCGACCCGGATAACCACCCTGAAGCTCTGAAGTGGCGGTGCACTGATAGGTGCTGGTGGTGCACTAATAGGAGCTGGCGGTGCACTGCGGGATACTTGAAGTGCCAACTGATATAGTCTAGGGGGATGACCTTTACCGAAAGAATCTCTTCCTCCAGATGAGGCGCCACTGAACCGACTGAAATGGAGAGGTCTCTTGTCAGCCCCCTGACCACCACCTTGTGACAAAATCATCTCAATCCTCCTGGCCATATTGGCCGCATCCTGGAATGAAATATCAGTACCTGACTCCCTGTCCATCTGAAGTCTGATGGGCTGAGCTAAACCCTCAATAAACCTCCCCACTCTCTCACGATCAGTGAGGAGTATCATAATAGCATGCCTGGCTAGAGTGATGAACCTGGTCTCGTACTGAGTGACAGACCTGGAGCCTTGCTGGAGACACTCAAACTGCCTCCGGAGATCCTCTCTCTGAGTATCTGTAAGAAACTTCCCCAAGAATAACTCGTAGAACTGAGCCCAAGTCAAAGGTGCAGACCCAGCTGGTCTGGTCAAGCAATAGTCTCTCCACCAAGTCTTGGCGGTACCAGACAGACGAAATGTAGCAAAGTCAACTCCATTGGACTCTACTATGCCCATGTTTCGAAGAACCTCATGACAACTGTCTAAGTAATCCTGGGGTTCCTCTGATGGTGCACCAGTGAAAGTAGTAGGGAATAACTTGGTGAATCTATCCAATCTTCATAGAGCATCTGCTGACATAGCTGCTCCCTCAATTGCCGGTGCCACAATACCCGGCTGAGCTACTCTGGATGTCTGAGGTGCTGGAGTCTGAAACTGAGGATCTAACTGCTTCTGTGTGCGAGTAGCAGTAGTCTGGGTCCCTCCCTCAGCCTGGGAGACGGCTGGTGCAGTAGGAAGAAGATCGGCCTGAGCCACACTCTCCATAAGTCCCACTAGGCGGACTAGAGCGTCCTGAAGCACCGGGGTGGCAATAAACCCCTCTGGGACCTGAGCTGGTCCAACTGGGACTGTCTGAGTGGGAATCTCCTCGGCAAGCTCAACCTGAGGATCCTCCACTAGGGATGCTGCTCTAGGCTGAGCCCTGCCCCGGCCTCGGCCCCTCATAGGAGCTGTGACAAGAGTATCAAACTATTGATCGGAACCTGGGGAAGCACGCGTCCTCGCCATCTGCCAGAGAGTAGGATAGAAACTCAATTAGTATTTAGAATTCATATCGCACGACAGAGAAAAAGAAATGTGGAGCTATTCCTAACTTTGCAGCCGCTGGGGGATAAGTACAGACGCCTCTGTATCGATCCCTCAGACTCTACCAAGTTTGTCCGAAAGTGTTGAGACCTAAACAACCTAGGGCTCTGATACCAACTTCTCACGGCCCGAAATACCACCTTCAGGCCGTGATGGCGTCTAACGTTAAACCTGCTAGACAAGCCAACATTTGAGTTAATTTACTAACTTTCTTTACTTAAGTCATTTAAAAGTGAAACAATGAACATAAAAAATTAATAATAATGCGGAAGTTGCGCGTCTATATATTAATATAATAATTGTCACAAAATTTTCGTACATAATCCCCCAGCATTGGTGTCACAAAATCTCACGGACTGTCTAAGATTACTAACACAAGAGTCTGAAATGAACAATACAACTGTCTGTAATACCAAGATAAGACAGAAACAAAAAGATAGAAGGTGACGCCAAGGTCCACGAACGTCTGCGGAACTACCTCGGTGTCGCCTGTATGGACTGAAGGATACTCCCTCTAACGGTGTCCACTGGGTCTGGCTGCGTAATCTACACAACATAAAGAAGTGCAGGTGTAGCATCAGTATAACCGACCCCATGTACAGAGTAAGTGTCGAGCCTAACCTCGGCGAAGTAGTGACAAGGCTAGACACGACAAAAACAATTTACCTGTACAGTTCTATAATATATACCAGAGAAAATAGCAAGAAATAAACAGTTAAGCATGGTAATACGGGGACAAGTAATGGGGGTAACAAGTGAGAATCAAAGGTGAATAACTGAACAACCAACAATACAAAAGAAACAAGTCAACAGGAAATAGTAACTCAAACAAGTATGTACACGGCATCACCCTTCGTGCTTTTACCCTCGTCCTCACAATGCAATAAATATATAAATGGGCACGACATGTTCTTTCGTGCTTTTAAATGTAAAGTCATGGCACGGCATCACCCTTCGTGCTTTAACTCTCTTCCTCACTATGCAATGTATAAATGAAAGCAATATAAATCATGGCACGACATCACCTTCGTGCTTTTACTCTCTTCCTCACTATAAAATGAATGAAATGAATACACGACATCACCCTTCGTGCTTTACACTCTTCCTCACCCAATCAACAACAAATAACAACTTGGCAAGGAATTCAACAGTGCGAAATACATTTCATAACCACCCAGCAAGGGGAATATCAACCAAAATAGTAACATTGCCCGGCAAGGGACTCAGCTATACCCAATCTCTCACGAGTACATAACTTAATGAATTGGATCCTCAACGGTGACATCATCTTACAAGTACTTAAGCAAGTATTCTCAGCAATTAAACAACTTCCCAAAGGAAACTACTTCGTAACACAATAAATATCGGAGTAATAACATGTAATTCACTAAAATAGACTCACGGGCATGCTTGACAAACAATGCATAGGTACTCGTCACCTCACCTATACATTGAACATGATAAAACAAGTAGCACATACGACTCAACACCTATTCCCTCACTAAAGTTATGCCAAACACTTACCTCGGCTCCAAGAAAGCAAATCAAGCCTCTAGCACCGCTTTCCTTCTCGAATCCAACTCCGAAACGATAATATCTAGACATAATAGACTCAGTAATATCAATAATGACTCAATAATTCAATTCCAAAACCTAATTGTAGATTTCCCATAGTTCTTCCAAAAATACCAAAAATTGACCTCGGGCCCGCTTGGTCCAAACACGAGGTTCGGATCAAAACCTGATCACCCATTCCCCCACGAGCCCGAATATACAATTTATTTTGAAATCCGACACCAAAACGAGGTTGAATTCCCCAAAATTAAAAAATCCCTAACTCTACCCAAAACCTCAATTTCTACCCTTGATCTCCATGATTTTAGGCCTAGAATCTAATAATTGATGAAGAAAATGGAAGAAATTAGAGTTAGAATCGCTTACCTATGAAGCTATGGTGATGGAGCTCTTCAAAAATGGCCAAAAGAGGTGTGGAGAAGAAGAAGATAGTGGAAGAATGTGAAATCCCGTGTTAACATTCTGTTTTGGGGCTTTTAAATGACTGGACGAAATAACTCTATGCGATCGCGGAAGGGCGAGTGCGATCGCATAGAGGCCTGAATCCTGTGGACTGCGATCGTGGGCTTAAGGGTGCGACCGCAGAGAGTAAACTACCCAGCCCCCTCCCAGACCTCCTGTACCCCTATGCGATCGCGGACTGTGTTGTGCGATCGCATAGAGGAACTGACCTCCCCCCTAACTTAAAGCTATGCAATCGCGGAGGCACCTATGCGATCGCATAGTGTAATGCATCAGACACCAGCAACTCCACTCTACACCAGATTTTCTAACACTTTTGCACTCCGACACCCACCCGAAACTCACCCGAGCCCTCGAGGCTCAAAACCGAATATACACACGACTTCAAAATCATCATACATACTTATTCGAGTAATTAAACCACAAAAATAACATAAAAACAATTAATTAAACTCCAAAATCTATATAATTTTCTCAAAACTTCATAGATTTCAAATTTTCCATTTTTGATCCGAAAACGTCAAACCTAGTCCGTGTCTTACCAAATTTTACATACAACACATAATAACCATATTAAAACTGCTCCGGGCTCCGGAACTATAATACGGGCCCGATAACACGAGTTGTGCATCAAAATTTATTTTCAAAAGTCTTTATATTTTTCAGAAAATAATTTTCTTTAAAAAATCATTTCTCGGACTTGGGACCTCGGAATTCGATTCCGGGCATACGCCCAAGTCCCATATTTTCCTACGGACCCTCCGGGACCGTCAAATCACGGGTCCAGGTCCGTTTACCCAAAATGTTGACCGAAGTCAACTTTAATCAAATAATTATTATAAAAACATCCTTTTATCAATTTTCCACCTAACAGCTTCCCGGCTACGCGTCCTGGCTGAGCATGCAAATCGAGGTGAGATTAATGGAGGCTTTCAGGGCGTCGGAATACGGTTTTAATTAAATTTACACAGGATGACCCTTTTGAGTCATCACAAGAGGACATGGAAGCCCTTAAGAAAGCTTGCCTTCTCGCCGGCAAGGAAACTGAAGAACTAGGCGATGCGACTTTCAGAGAAATCTTCAGAGTTGGCAAAATTTATGAAAAAACTAAGAAATTTCGTTGGAGGTGTCTTCATGACTTTTATTGATAATTTCCTACAAACTTGACAGTATTCCTTAGGGGCTTTCCCGCGAATTTAGACCACTCCGCTTTCTCCTTTGGTTAAGCCCTTTTGTGGCTTTAGGATTTGTGTTTTCAAGGAACGGGGGAAGAGAATGTCATGTATCAAAGTAGAGAGAGAGAAAATAGTGTAACTGAATAGCGTATTTATTGGCTTAGAGGTAGGAGGTAATTAAAATTAGATATTTTGCTATAAACATTAAAATCTATCTATAGAATATAATTTATTTAAATATTATTTATTTAAGATAAATAAGGTGTTAACCTTTGCTATAGAATATAAAAATTCCATAATTTTACATAAGTACAACTCACATATCTGCATTGCAACATAATAGCCTAGATATCACTTTGCAAATCTATAGACCAAACATAATAGGCTAATTCCCGAAAAATAACTTATTTCATAAAAACAACTTATATCACTTTGCAATCTTTATACAACCAGTTATATTCATTCTCTTGATTTCCTTTGATTATTAAGCATTTGATAAAAAAAAGTACAAATCAGCCACAACGCAACTCAAAAATCCTGAATAATACATATTATTTGAAGGCAAGAAATTCATACACTTTTATGTGCAATTGCCAATCCAACAGGATAAAAGAAAAATTAAAACTTAGTAAATGAATTGTAGAATTCCTCCAACTCGTACAAGATCTTTTTCATACAACACATACATGAAAAAGAAGAAGAGAAGGAAGTGTCAAACTTATAAAATATTATATACAAATATACACATTTATACACAATTATACATAATTATAAATTTCCATAGAGGCCTCTTATACACTGGCAATGTATATACATCCTTATAAACTGAAAAAATATGTAATTATACAACATTATATACATTTATACACAATTATACATAATTATAAATTTCCATAGAGGCCTCTTATACACTGGCAATGTATATACATCCTTATAAACTGAAAAAATATGTAATTATACAACATTATATACATTTATACACAATTATACATAATTATCCAATAGTGTGTGAACATGTATAATAGTGTATAAGAGGTGTTTGCATATCCATATACACTATTATATAGTGTTGATACAAACTGCTACATAGTTATGATCTTTTATCCAAGCTTCGAGTTGTAGTAGAAGGTATTGGATGATTCAACTCGTCAATAGGTTAATAATTTTGCGCCAACGATTCCGAATTCAACACCAGACAAGATACACCCAATTTAAGATTCAGATATGTGTGTTTTTATTTTTCTTTCAAAATCTCCAATATTCTTCTACTTGCCACCATTAGACTTGGCGGGCTTGGACGACAAAAGAGGAGCGTGCGCCTTCTTCGAGTCATTGATGGAAGAATTGCGTAGGGGGTAAGGGGAGGGGGGGGATAGCGGGGGCTGGGTTAAGAGAGGATGGGGGAATCTGTGTGGGTTAGAAAGAAAGAAGAGAGAGGCGGTGGGGCAGAGAATTTGGTGTGCAGAGAATGAAGAAGAAGAAAATAATAGAAACCCTAGAAGTGTGTCTTTAATAATGGGCTAAAGGCCGAAAAGTTTATTTGAAGTTATATACAATATGGGCTAAATCGGGTAAGACCTTCAAATCTGGGCCATTTTCGATTGGGCTGTTAGGCCAAGTGACAAGGGCCGTAATTCTTTTAAAAAAAAGAGCTCTTACATTTAGCTTTCGGCTATTGCATTAGCGTTGGATAAATTGCTTTGTTGATACGCAAAAGGACCAAAAATGCCTTTCATGTATTAGAAATGGCTCAAAAATATCCCCCGTTAACCTTTTGGTCTAAATTTACCATTAACATTTTATTTTGAGTTCAAACACACCCCTAACACTAACGAAACTAGCCTGAGTACAATTTGGATCTTTAAAGTAGCCACGTGTCATTTTCTAAGCTTGTCGCGTGTCTAATTTAGTATTAATTTATAAAACCACTTATTTATTAAATAATCCCAGCTCGAATAGGTCCTGACCCTGTAACCCATTTAATTAAACAAAAACATAGGACCCACAGTTCCTTCTTCCTCATTAGAAGAGTTCTGCATCTCCATTTTTCTTCTTCAGTCTCCCTTAGCTTTTCAAATGGCAATGCACGAGGTTTCAAGAACATAAATACAATTTTGAGGTTCTCTCTCATGACTGGGTTGTGTTCTGAATTTCATTAGTTACAACATGGAAAACAAGCTCTTCCTCTATGAACTATATACATCGGCAATCGAAAAACATAAAAGACTAAACCCCTTAGTATCCGACCCATCTCTTTCTGCCGATTCCCCGGGTTGTCGGAATCTCTGGTTCGATCAGGACCAGGAGTACCATGAACAACACCTTTCCCGATCAATTGGTTTTTAATAGACCAATAACTTAAGCTCATTGTCTTATATTTGAGCAATCCGACAATCAGAAATAATATTTGTGAGTTATGAGAACAAACTCAAAGCTGCAGAGGATGAAAAATCAACTAATAAGGAGTACTTAAAGTTAAAATAAGATCTCTAACTTCAGATGTATTTTATAAAGAAAAATCCTTAATTCTTCTCTTTATCTTTGAGCTAGTTTTTAAATTAAACTCCTAATATTTCAGTCATACGATATGGATCTCATATTAGGGAGAAAAGAATTTACATAACTAAAGAAAAAAATAGAGTTGCAGGACTCTTCTAACGGGGAAAGGAACGGTGAAGTCCTATGTTTTGGTTTAGTTAAATGGTTACAAGACCCATTCGAGCCAGGTATTATTTAATAAATACGTGGATTTTAAATTAATACTAAATTATACACGTGGAAAGCTTAGAAAATTCCATGTGGTTATTTTAAAGAATAAGTTTTACTCAGGCTTGTTCCGTTAGTTTTAGGGGTATGTTTGAACACAAAACAAAATGTTAGGGATACTTTTAGACCAAAATATTAACGGAGGGTATGTTTGAGACATTTCCAATACATTACGGATATTTTTGACCATTTTCCGTTGTTGATAATAATTCTGCCCCTCCCCCTCCCCCTCCCCCTCCCCCCCTCCCCCACAAATAATATAGGTATAGCCATGCCGTGAACAACTTACCATTTACTGTAAAAAAATGAATAGATTCGATTGATAGTCATTAGATCTCCTAAATCAATCTACTAATTGATCAAGTTGTTCTAAAGAATTCAAACAAGCTGCTATATATAGTTGAATACGTATGGGTATATAGGGTACACACGATGCGCGTGAATCTTGTCTCATGAGTATAAATTTATTTAAAATTAGTATTGAGTTATAAAATAAAAGTGTAAGTTTCTAAAGATGATCATTAATATTAGTTATGTATAACTAACTCAACAATTGAAGAAATTATCTCAAAAGTCCTCAATCAACAATAATTCAACTTAACATTTGTTCCAGGTTTGTAATTTCATAATTTTAGTTTCATAACAAGAACCTTAAAATTCTACATAATCTTGCAGGATACAACTTACAACAGATAAGCAGACAACTAATAATGTACGGACTTTAAATAAACACAAAATTAAATTACAATAAACAAAAAAAAAAGACATCAAAAAAATAAAATAAAGTAAGCTAGTAAGAGAATCCACAATTGAAAGCTAGCTAATGAACTCACTCATATTTAGCGAAATGTACCATGGATTAAAAATAAAATATCTCATAAATTATCTTGTTATTTTGTGCCCATTATTGATTTCTGCTCAATATTCCGAATAATTATAATAGTGTATTCAAAACTTTTCAAAGTTAAAAGTATAATATTGAATAACTTTATTGGTGCAGTAGTATTGTATATTTTTAAAAAGTGAAACTATCTATGTTATTGTTCAAGAACTCGTACCTCTTCTTTCTTATATCTTTTTAAGAAATGCCAAAACAAAATCATATTTGTAAAGCAGAAACATAAACGCACTCCTATTTCAACTATCTATGTTATTGTTCAAGGACCCATAGCTCTTCTTTCTTATATCTTTTTACTTTTTCTTTATCTATTTTTTATTATTTATTTAAGTGTAAGACTTATACAAACTGAAATCTAATGAAGATATAACTTTCTACATAATTCAAAAAAGAAAACAAATTAATAAGTAAAAATTTAATTAATTTTAAGCTCCTAATATTAAAAATAATAATTAAATGACAATTAAAAGAAGTGTTTATTATAATATTTAACATAAAATTTGAGGAACTTCAAAATATAATTTATTTATGATAAAAAACAAGTTTGAAATAAAAAGAAAAAGGTTAGTTTTAAATTCAAGTCTTCCATTCTAAGTAAATATTATTTCATTAATATTATTTTATTGGATGGTAATACTCACATTTTTTATTTAATTAATATGTTATAATGGCTAAAGGCAACAATTTAGGAGCTCTTACTTAGTTTAATAAGAAAATATTTTGATGTTTTATACGTCAATACCACACAAGAGGGGGGGGGGGGGGATTTGTGTGGGGTCCAATTTTCGAGGGCAGTATCT